>JAZHYW010000363.1:0-45405 GCA_037355805.1 Ixodes ricinus
TAAGCGGTTGAAGAAAAGGTGGAAGAAGAGCGGCAAGGCTCGGGCTGGAAGAGCTCGCGGCACGCACTATTCGGCAGCGATCCGAACAAGCGACCGGCTGCACTCGGCGATGCTCCGAGTAGGCACCGGTGGGCTGAACCACAGTTTCGACGGTGAGCTGGCGAAATCCCGAAGCGACGAACTTCTACGGTGAGCTGGACAAATCCCGAAGCGACGACCTTCGACGGTGAGCTGCCCAATCCCGAAGCGACGACCTTCGACGGTGAGCTGTCCAATCCCGAAGCGACGACCTTCGACGGTGAGCTGGACAAATCCCGAAGCGACGACCTTCGACGGTGAGCTGGCGAAATACCGAAGCGACGAACTTTGACGGTGAACTGGACCAAATCCCGAAGCGACAACCTTCGACGGTGACCAGGACCAGGTCCGGCAGTGACGATCTTCGACGATCGACCAAGAACCCGAAGGCTGAGGTCAACTGCAAACCTATCATCCACGGAACTGATTGTGAGATGAACCTCTTTATTGCAACTGTACATTTGTAAATAGTTTGGCTAGTTTTCTTTTAATATACTTTCTTTTGATACATCGACAGTGTGTCCCGATGCCTCATTTGGTGGTCTGACCTTACCTAAAGCACCACAAATTTGGCGAGCCTGCCAGGATCAGACCGCAGACTGAGGAAGAACGGATGCACTGTTGACGGCCTGATATCAGATCATTGAAATGGATTTGGAGAAGATATTAGCACTAAGCAGTTCCCTCGGGTTGACAAAAGAAGAAGTGTTGCGTCTCATAGAGGATGAAAGGAAACGCGAAAGAGAAGGCCGAATGATTGCCAGGGAAGACGCGAAGCTCGAGGCCGAAAGAGAACAACAGAGAGCCGAGAGGGAGAGAGAAAACGCAAAGCTTGAGACCGAAAGGGAACAACAGAGAGCCGAGAGGGAGAGAGAAAACGCGAAGCTCGAGGCCGAAAGGGAAGAACAGAGAGCCGAGAGGGAAAGAGAAAACGCGAAGCTCGAGGCCGAAAGGGAAGAACAGAGAGCCGAGAGGGAGAGAGAAACGCGAGGCGCGAGGCCGAAAGAGAACAACAAAAGGCAGAACATGAAAGAGCGATGATGGAGCTTCAGTTACGACTAGCAGAAACAGAACGGACGGATAGGTCAACACCAGCCGAAAAGGGAGAAGAGCAGCCTAGGAGGCACGCGTGCTTGAAGAAAATAATGGCGCCCTTTGACGAGAAACGGGACGATTTAGATGCATATCTTCATAGATTTGAAAGAATAGCGATTGGTCAGGGTTGGGCGAAGGAGGAATGGGCAACCTCACTTAGTCTTTGTCTCGTCGGCGAAGCCCTAACAACATTCGGGAGGATGACAGCTGATGACTCGTTGGACTACGAGAAGGTCAAGATCACCCTTCTTCAAAGATTTAGGCTAACAGCAGATGGCTTCAAGGAAAAGTTTAGAAAGAGCAAGCCTGAGGAGGCAGAGACAGGTTTACAGTTTTGCACACGACTGACTAATTATTTCGATAGATGGCTGGAGATGGCGCAGACGGACAAGACGTACGACGCGCTGAGGGATAGGATGATTGCTGAGCAATTCTTGTGCTGCTGCCATCCAAAACTGGCCATTTTTCTTAAAGAGCGGAAGGTCAGCTCAGCACAAGAGATGGCAGAGCTAGCAGACCAGTACCTGGAGGCGCAAGGAAAGAGCAATCTGGGCGTGATAAGGGATAAGCTAGGCGCAGCAGAGAGCCACGACGGCGATATCGCCAGGAGCAGCGAACAAAAGGGTGGACCCAAGAGAACACCTCCTATATGCTTTCTGTGCCACAAGACCGGGCATAAGGCAAGTGACTGCAGAAGTGGATACAGACAGACGCACACAGGCGTACGGTGTTGGGAGTGTGGTAAAGTAGGACATAGGGCCGAACAGTGCAGAAATAAATCGAAAGATAAAGTAGCATGCTTTCTTGATAAGGGAAGAAGTGCACAAAGGACCAGCAAAGCACAGGGGAAAGAAAATAAGGAATCTAAAATGTCACCAGTTACTGACAGTGTTTCAGAACACCATTTGGGAGTTATAATGCCAGTGGTGGAGGGTAGACTGCATGGTAATAGTATTTCAGTGCTTAGAGATAGCGGTACGAACACCGTATTAGTGAGAAGGAATCTTGTACGCGATGAGGAACTCACAGGGACATCCACAGGGGTGATCCTGGTGGACGGGACCGTGAGAACAATGCCTGAAGCCATAATCGACATTGAGAGCCCTTATTACACTGGTAAAGTAAATGCAAAGTGCGCAGAAGATCCTCTATATGACCTGATACTGGGCAATATCCCCGGAGTCCGAAAGGTGGACTGTCCGGATCGAGAGTGGCGCAGACGAAACGCCGATATAGGCTCCCAAGTAAAACAAAAACTGGACGAAGTCTTTCACGGTAATAACGATGGTATGTCGCCAGTCGTGAAGTGCAACCCACCACAAGGAACCCCGGAAACCGAGAGTCTAAGCACAAAATCACAGGAAAGACCGAATTACACGCAGATTGATAACGAAGTATCATTTGCAGTGAAAACAAAAAATCAGGTCGAAAGTGAAGAAAAACCACTGCCACAGATTAAAGTACCGGTCATACAACTGCTGGAGGTAACAGCGCTACAACTAACGAAAGAGCAGAAGTCCGATGACAGTCTGCGGCGATGCTTTGAGAACCTTGACAAAAGGGTGCGGAAGTGGAGATGCGATGTAACGACACAGTACGTTGTGGAAGATGGTATATTGTTTCGCCGATGTAAGTTTAGCTCGGGGGAAGTCAGGCTTCAGCTCATCGTACCAACAAGGTATCGAGAAAGTGTAATGGAGCTCGCTCATGATGGAATCATGTCTGGCCACCAAGGAGTAAAAACTACCATCGCGCGAGTAGCGGAAGAGTTTTTCTGGCCAGGTATGCAAGGGGATGTGAAACGCTACGTGCGATCATGCAGTGTGTGCCAGCGCACAATACCAAAAGGAACTGTGAAGAAGGCACCACTGATACCTATGCCCATAATTGAAACACCATTTCACCGGGTGGCCATTGACATCATCGGACCAATAACACCGAAGTCAAGTAAAGGGAATCGATATATTTTGACTATGGTCGACATGGCGACCAGGTACCCAGATGCAGTGGCGTTGAGAACTATTGACACACCACAAGTAGCAGAAGCCCTTGTAGAGATGTTCTCTCGATATGGAATACCCAAGGAAATTTTAAGCGATCGAGGTTCGAACTTTACCTCAGATCTCATGAAAGAAATAAGCCGCCTGTTATCGTTTAAGCAGCTACTGACCACTCCATACCATCCAATGTGCAATGGGCTAGTTGAAAGATTCAATGGCACAATCAAACGTATGCTGCGGAGAACGTGTCAAGAACGGCCCACCGACTGGGACAGGTACATCCCCGCACTTCTTTTCGCTTACAGGGAGTACCCCAGGCAAGTCTAGGATTTGCGCCGTTCGAGATGCTGTACGGGCGCAATGTGAGAGGTCCATTGACCATACTTAAGGAGTTGTGGTCGAACAAAAGCTTAGATGAACAGCTAAAAACTTCCTATGGGTACGTGATCGAACTAAAGGACAAGCTAAAGAAGACCTGTGAGGTGGCGCATGAGAACATGGCAGAAGCGCAAGCTAAACAAAAAAAATCGTATGATCAGAAAAGCTTGGCTAGACGTTTTGAGCCAGGGGACCGAGTACTAATATTGCTACCCAGTGAGCACAATAAGTTAACGATGCAGTGGAAGGGACCATACGAAGTTACAAGACGAAAAAGTGACGTAAACTATGAGCTGCTGGTAGGTGACAAAAGAAAAATGTTCCACGTGAACATGTTGCAGAAGTACGTGGATCGCGTGCACCCGAACCAGAGCTGTGGAGTAATGGTGATCGAAGATGATCCAGAAGACCTGGGAGAGATCACAACACCTAGCCTAAAGAGACAACAAGGGGCTCAGGATGTGCTAATCAATCCCAGACTTAGTCCGGAACAAACGAAAGACCTGGCTGACGCAAGCAGAGAATATGAAGACATATTTTCTGACTTACCAGGCCGAACACAGGTACTACAGTGTACACTAAGATTGATGACAGAAAAACCTGTATACGTGAGACAGTATCCCCTACCTTTTTCCATCCAGGACAAGGTAGAAGAAGAAGTAGGAGAAATGCTGAAGTTAGGCATTATTGAACGATCCACTTCGGCCTACAACTCTCCCATTGTAATGGTAAAGAAACCTGACGGGTCCAATAGGCTCTGTGTAGATTTTAGGAGATTAAATGATGTACTGGTTGCTGACGCGGAACCAATACCTAGAGCAGATATGGTATTTACCAAAGTGGGCCAAAAGAAGTACTTCTCCAAACTAGATCTCGCGAAGGGGTACTGGCAAATACCTATGGAAAAGTCAGCCAAAGAGAAGACCGCATTTTCAACGACCTCCGGTCTTTACCAATTCCTGTTCATGCCGTTTGGGTTGAAGACTGCAGCGGCGATGTTCACAAAACTCATGAGACGCGTCCTGGAGGGTATACCGAACGTGTACCACTACATAGACGATATTCTCATTGCAACAGAATCTTGGGACGAGCACTGCCAGACGTTGCGGCAAATCTTTGAACGTTTAAGGGAGAGCAGGCTCACGGTGAAACCGAACAAATGCGAATTGGGATTCAATTCCATAACTTTTCTGGGCCACAAGTTAGGCATGGGGCAGATTTCACCGAAGACGGAAATACTGGATAAGATTCAGCAAGCTTCTGTGCCGAAGACGAAAAAACAAGTGCGAGCCTTTTTAGGCCTCACTGGATATTATAGGGAGTTCATTCCAAGATACGCAGAGATAGCTGCACCACTGACGGACCTCACCAAAAAGGGGCAAAGCAATAGCGTCTTGTGGAATGCGGAACATGAAAGAAGTTTCGAAGTGCTAAAGAGCAAACTAGCAGAACCCCCAATTTTGTTAGCACCAGATCTGTCAAAGACGTTTGTCTTACGAACAGACGCATCAGACGAGGCAGTTGGAGCAGTGCTTTTGCAAAAACACGAGGGCATGCTTCACCCAGTGTCTTACGGTAGTCGGAAGCTTAGCCCGAGCGAGAAGAACTTCTCGGCTATAGAACGCGAATGTCTCGCGCTAGTGTGGGCAGTAGGCAAATATGCCATATACCTATATGGAAAAGATTTCGATGTTGAGACAGATCACCAACCGTTAGAGTACTTAAACAAGGCGAAACTCAACAATGCCAGAGTGATGCGATGGAGTTTGGCCTTGCAAGAGTTTACTTTTCGGGTCAAGTACATCAAAGGCAAGGATAATATTGGAGCGGATTACATGAGTAGGGTATAAGCAATAGGTACAGAAAAAAAAAGAGTGAGCAGCTGGTGCGGTACGAAAATCGGTACCTGCACCGTGTTGTAAAACAGGGAAGACAGTGATGAATACAAGTGATTCAGTTATGGTTTATTGTAATCGACTGTCTATCTATTGGACCGGATTCAATGTGATGTGCTTTGTGTAAACTTGATATAAGACGTTCAGGACTTTCAAGAGACAATTAAGTGAACGTGAGCAGCAAGACAGGGAGGCTTCGTAGTCGGTAAAGCATCATGACGAAGAAAAATTCAGCCCTACTGAATTCTGAAGAAGGGGGTATTGTCATGCGGTAAGCGGTTGAAGAAAAGGTGGAAGAAGAGCGGCAAGGCTCGGGCTGGAAGAGCTCGCGGCACGCACTATTCGGCAGCGATCCGAACAAGCGACCGGCTGCACTCGGCGATGCTCCGAGTAGGCACCGGTGGGCTGAACCACAGTTTCGATGGTGAGCTGGCGAAATCCCGAAGCGACGACCTTCGACGGTGAGCTGCCCAATCCCGAAGCGACGACCTTCGACGGTGAGCTGTCCAATCCCGAAGCGACGACCTTCGACGGTGAGCTGGACAAATCCCGAAGCGACGACCTTCGACGGTGAGCTGGCGAAATACCGAAGCGACGAACTTTGACGGTGAACTGGACCAAATCCCGAAGCGACAACCTTCGACGGTGACCAGGACCAGGTCCGGCAGTGACGATCTTCGACGATCGACCAAGAACCCGAAGGCTGAGGTCAACTGCAAACCTATCATCCACGGAACTGATTGTGAGATGAACCTCTTTATTGCAACTGTACATTTGTAAATAGTTTGGCTAGTTTTCTTTTAATATACTTTCTTTTGATACATCGACAGTGTGTCCCGATGCCTCATTTGGTGGTCTGACCTTACCTAAAGCACCACAACATCTCATCAATCTCCAATGAAAGATTAAATCGTGTAACGCTGTTTTGCCTTATCTAAAAATAAAAAAATAAGAAATATACGAGCTTGTTTGCGGGAAACAACCACCTCAGATGAGGCGTCAGAGACAACCAACAAACCTGTAAAGTCTTACGTCCGTATTGAACCGCCTAGCTACGGCCATTGCACGGTAAACGCTGTCGCAATGTCATCGTCGTGTTTATGTTCAGCTCAGTTCGAGCTATGGCAAGCTAAGCATCTTTCCCTTTCTCGGGGCGTACGTAAGCTACCACGACCCTATCCATCAGCACATCCTCAACGATAACAGGTTGCCACACACACACACACAAGAAAAATAAAAGTCGAGTCCACATAGGCTCAAAGCTAGCGATGATATCATGAGCGATCCGACCGCCCACCTAATTAACTTCAGACTGAAAGAAACGTGCAGAAGTTTGGAGAACTGAAAGACCGATTGGACTCCGCCTCACGTTAGCCCACCACAATGTATACGCGTACACCGCGCTTGGCTGTACATGAACACAACTGAGGGTTTCCCGAGAGCAGGACGATCACCTCAAATTAAAGATAAAAACACCAACACGCGGTTTATTACCAAAGACTGATGAGATCGCATCGTATAGCGTCTTACCCTTCAAGCCCGTTTAACGACCACCATGCACCACCACCTCATAAAACAAAACAAAGCAAAGGCACCATTTCCTAGTCCCTCAGCTCCCGTTTCGTTCTCTTTTACTTTTGTCTTCTTTTGTTCGAGTCGGAGACGTCGCTCGTCGCGGTTACCTGACCGGATAGGGTTGTCCCAATGTCAGCTTCGATGGGTCAAGTCCTCCTGGTCGCCTCTGTAAACAGGTCTACCACAACCCTTTCGCGGCGCTCTCCTCGCGCGGAGTCAGGAGGAGGAGGAGAGGGATAACACCCGCTGGCACGTATATAAATTCAATTCCTTGCACGCAGCGGCAGCATCTTAAACCCAGTAGCCGAAGAGCATCGTTAAGGCGAGTCGCGTGTCTCAAGTCCGGTATATTATAGCCAGGTCGAGGTGCCAGTCAGTCAAACGCTCCTGACCTGGACAGTAGGTAAGGTCTCAAGAAGACTCCTGCTTCGGGACTTCGCAAGGAGGATTATCCCGCAAGTCTCTTTCTGAAGTTCAGACGGACAATTGAAGGGTAAGTAGGCAAGATCGTTTTCAGCGTGCCGCCATTTTTGTCTACTGGGCTGCGAAACGCTTTTTGAACATGTGCGGTGGGTGTCTTCTGCGAAATAGCAGACGCCGAGTATGAGTCCACAACCCGGTGGCCCGGCATATTTCGTCGTCCGAGTAATAAGCGCTGTAAAGGCTACACGTTTTTTTTTCAATGCTTATCACCTAGGGAAAAAATGCTGAGTCACCGTGAGCTGCGGATGCATGCGCGGCGTCTGACATTGCGCAGAAGACAGCAAGTGCGCATGTTCAGCACGGGCTCCACGGCCCAGCAGACAAAGATGGCGGCACGCGAAAGGCGATTTATGGAACGGTCTATACCCCGCTTTAGCATGACTTGACAAAGAACAAAAGCAAAGTACGAGAACTGCGGTCCCGGGGAAATGTTGGAGAAATGCACGCAACAACCTACAGGTGCCACACTTTTCCCCTAAAACAGCTGTCACTTTTTTTTCTCGACGTAATTAATGCCGTGACTACACTGGTCGAATCCACCTTGTCATGATGGTAGTAAACGAAACACTTTATCAACAAAACACTAGATCAACATCGAGACGAAAGGTGCGTGAGCCATCGTGTAACTCTTACAAGTATAACGTCCTTTGCAGCGCCGACAAGCGGAACGGTGCCAGTTTTGGAAACAACACGACGGCGCATAGCGGCAGAATGAACTGGAAGAGGCCATTATAGTCTGGCCGCAAAATACGTTTCGTCCCGTGTCAGGTGTCACATCTTATAAACGAACTGTGCATACGACCCCTACGGACTTCGGGTGTCTGAAGTGAAACAGGTGAAAGACAACTGATATGAGCGGCCGCTTAGTGCCGCATTGGGGGGGGGGGGGGGCGAGTTTGACATATTTGTGAGAGTCGAGTTGAGGGCAAAGCCAACGTCCAGCTGATTCTTTAAAGCCGGAGGATGATCAGGAGTGACGGAGACAGCAGGTGCGCATCGATAGATTTCGGGTCATGACACGGCTCTGAGGTCACATGCTTCTTCGTTGCACAAGATGGATTGTCATTATCACTGTCAGCTTTCCGTTTAAAAAAGCTTTTGATGTCCATTTTCACTCCTGACCCATATCAGCCCACGGTTATATAAAAAGGTGGGCTCTGGCTTGGGGTCAAGTGCCACTTTTGCACCCCCTGCCGACGCCCATAGTGCGTGACTCATCACTTGTCCATCCCATTTGATTAGGCTCCAAGATCGCATTGATTTTGGAGAAAACGGATTCTGCGCACGTTTAATCACCTCTTCAGGGGTAGAGCAATCAGGTTCCGACGATGACTTGTCACGAATCCCGCCATGCGGAACCTCTCGTTGATTGTTTCAACGCATAAATGCAATAGTTGTTAATTAACCGGCTTTACCTTTTAAATGCGTTATCTTTTACTTAACAAAACTCATTTTTGCTCTGTCAGTCCTGCGACCAGGTTTGGCACAGGGTGATATCATGATCCCACTTTTTTCTTTTTTTGGATAGTCGGCTTCGAAATACATTTATTTACATTTAAGATACATTTATTTTACGCCCTCGTTGATTTGCATGCAGCAGTGAATACTGTTTCAGTCTTTTTTTAATTATTATTATTAACATGTGCACGCCGAGTGGTGTAATCATTGCTAGAAAACACTGGTCAAAGAAAATACCAACCCCTGTAATGGGCACAACTGCAGCAATCTGTTTGTGCAGTAAACGGAAAATATGCTTGGTGGACACTAAGATAAGATCTCGATCGGACGCACGTATACCAACGTGGTCAACACGACTGGACACAAAAGATACTTCCATGACGTCCATCCAACATCAGAGCCTTTTCTCGCATAGTTTTTCGCAAAAAAAAAAAAAGCCGTTTTAGTTTTTTTTTTCTTGTCTCGTGGATTAGCCCTTTTTCATCAATGCCTATCACTCGTCAACACCACTGACTCTGCTTCGCCCTGGTGGCCACATGGGCTGTACTTATTATACGCCGCTACGCAACGTTTTCGTCAGTGGGCATGGCCGCACGACAGCAGAGCACGGCCGTTCAATAACCACCGTGTATTTTCAGGTGAGGGCCAACATTTATCGTACTTCTGCAAACGAAGCGATAACATTTCGCTGATCGTGCTGCCATGCCCCGGTGCCTGCATGTCCATTGCGTACGAGTGTTTTTTTTTTTTTCGTTCATTGCGTCTTTTTTTATCGGGTGACGTTGAGTTAAACCCTGGTCCGTATGATCTAACTTTGCAAGCTGTTCTTGATAAACTTGATGTCATGAACGCATTCCTTCTTTCTGAAATTAGAGGTGTCCGCGCAGATCAGGAAACGGCAACCAAGTCTTTAGCTGAGTTAAACTGGCGGGGGTCTCTGCTATTGAAGGCAACCTAAGCGATCTTAAAGCACTAAAAGATGATATCGCTTGTGTTAAAGAAACAGTGTTTAAAGCAACAACTAGCGTCGATCAGGTGCAGCTCCGCCTGGATGAAGTAGAAGACCACATACGCCGAGAGAACCTTTGTATTTCGCGGCATTTAGTGACGCACCAAACAAAAACTAATCCCAATAGAACAAAAAAACGTTTTTTTTTCTTTGTGCAGGGAAAACTCAAAATTAACCTTGAACCTTTACATTTTACCCGAGGCTCCTCGCATTGGCCGTTACGCCCCCGACAATCAACGCCCTATAATTGTTAAGTTTACATTGGGTAAAGTGCGACAGCAGCTTTTCTCCTCCCGGTTTTCATTACGAAGAACGAACTTCTCGATAGCAGAAGACTTCTCGCAAAGTACCCGGACCGCACGCAACAAATTGATCGAATATTGTGAAGGTACAAGCAGCTCCCTTTTAAGATTTCTTTCAACAAGCTCCTGTTGAATGGACGATGTTACATGTACGATCGATGTAACGATCCTGTCTTCGAACGTCCACAATAGCAACCCCTAGTAAACGTTTAGCACAACCAGCTACTGTACTTATGGCACCGTCAGCATGTAGCAATGCGAACGAGGCCAATACATTGTCTTTTTTGTACACCACTATCAGAAGCATAATACCAAAGCGTGACGGCTTAAATGAATTAATCGATGTTATGAACGTTGATATTATCGCACTGAAACCTGGCTCACGTCAGAAATCACAATAGTGAAATTTTCTTGAACTCGAATCATCAACCTTCTTTTGCTATATTTCACAGTAATCAGTTTTCAGGGAGAGGCGGTGGTGTCCTTCTATATTGTAAAAAAATATTCATCCTCGAAAATTAAACGTTGTATCAGATCTAGATACAAACAATATTGTCATTGTTGGGGTTTGTTATCGCTCACCTTTTTGCAATGCTTCATTTGTTGAAAAGCTGCATAACGCACTGTACGACATGAGAACGCAACACCCTTTACTCGAAATTGGTTTTGGTGGGAGATTTTAACTTCAGCGCCGTCCTGTCGTGTTTGTTCCTTTACTTGTCCAAGTTTTTTGCGCTGTTTCTTCCCAGGTTGTTCATCCCAAGATTTTAACTACCCAGATACTGCTCTGGGGCGAAGATCTGCCGTCGGCAACGGCATCTCGAAATGAATCTAATTTTTTTATATATAGATGTGTGCTTAACGTTTGATCTAGAGCAGGAGTGGCCTAGAGTGACATGGGGTTAGAGCCGCTGACAAAACTACAAAAGCAGAAAGCCGCAGGAAAAAAAAGGGGCGGGAGAGGGGGAGGTACTTTTAACAAAAAACGATATGGAGGGAACAGTACTTTCCAAAGTGGACAAGCATAATTGTCGACTACAACAAGTAACACCAGGCAGCAGAACGTTTCTTCAACCGCTACGCAAAAATGAGTGCATGGTTCGCTAGCCAGCCCTGATGCCCTGATGCCCGTTATGCGTATACGGTTCGAAATTATTTCTAAAACAATAAAAGAAAGTGGGTCACTGGACACATCTATGTGTCAAAAAGCAGTCCAGCTACCTACTCTCTTAAAAATTACTGCGCGTCTACTTACCCGCAAAACACTCGAAGAACAATCTCTGCGATCTACGAAATCAGCTCAGCAAATGATGAGGCGGAACATCTGTTTAGACCTCAAAATGAAGTCTGCGCTGTGCCATTACGCAATGCAAGCATGACGCTATGCATTGCGTAATGCCACAGCGCAGACTTCATTTTTTTAGTTCTAAACGGATATTCCGCCTCATCATTCGCTGAGCTGATTTCGTAGATCGCAGAGATTGGCTCTTTGAGTGTTTTGCGGGTAAGTAGACGCGCAGGCATTTTTCAGAGTGTAGTTGTGATACAAGGCTGCCAAGACTGTGACCTTTTTTTTTTAATTCTAGAATATCTTTGTTGTTGTTTGGGGACACAGGAAGGAAAAGGGGGGGGGGGGGCACGCCTACCAGGGAGCTGCTAGCCGCACTTGAACCCGCGAAGAGCTGTATGCGGCTCGCGAGCCGCAGTTTGGCCACCCCTGATCTAGGCCAACTCGTAACGCAGCCAACAAGGGTGGCCAAATCATCATCTTCGATTTTAGATTTAATTCTCACGTCGCACAGCGAAATAATAGACGCTGTAAACATCCTTAGTGGCCTGAGCGATCACAAGTGCATACACCGCTGAGCATCAAAAACAACACAGCCGTCGAATCCTATCGGAAAATAAGAATATACGGAAGAGCAAACTTTGATCTGACCAACCTCAGCTTCAAATCTTTTTTGGAGTCATGTATGCCCAATTTATTTTTATCATTCTTTACAAAAGAATTGGATACTTTTTTAAAGAGTCGTTACTTTGCTTAATTGACCGTCATATACCACTAATACAGTTTCGGAAGAACGAGTCAGCCTCCTGGTACACCCGAGAGCTTAGGACGCTCTGTAACCGGAAAAGAAAAAAAAGATTGTATCGACGTGCCCGACGTCTAAACACCGATCAGGTTTGGTCCTATTTCTCAGATACTTTCGCAGTGTACAAGTCGACTGTCGCGAAAGCTAAAACACAATTTTATCTTTCATTTTATTTCATTTCATATACCATTAGAGCGCCCAGAGCTTTACATAAAAAGGGAGGGGGGGGGGGGGCATACACAACAAATATCCAAGAAATGGAAAACACAGAGATGTGAGGTTGCTAAGTGTTAAAGTAAGTAACAAGTGCAGCTCTGAAACCGAATGATTCCAGAATATTGACAATATATTTCTGGAAGTGAGTTCCAATCTGAAATGGATAACTGAAGCGGTGAATATTTGAAAAGATTTGTTCTTGGTGTGTTCAAATGAAGGATTTGAGAGTGGCCTGTACGTAATGAAATGTGATGTGCAGCCGGGCAGTACAACTTTCTCTTTGATGGGCAGTGGTACGTAATACAATGCGTGCAGGGAGACTAGTCTGGCAGCTTTTCTTCTGTCTGCTAGTAGCGGAAGGACTAGTTCTCTTATTTTTTTAGTTTTATTGTGGTAATGCTAGTACGCGTATAGGTTTTAAGGATGGAGCGAGTAGTCTCTATTTTGTACTGATTCTAATTTCTGTATTAGGTAACCCTGGGGAGGGGGGGGAGTTCCATACTGTAGATGCATACTCGAGCTGCGGGGCGAACAAGGGCGGTGTAAGCTACGAGTTTTGTCAGGGCGATCTTGCCACTATTCTCAAAAGTAACCCTCAGAATATTTTGGAAAATAATAAATCTCCTTTATCGTGAACCGGTTTCTTTGGTAAATGACAACAAAATTGATCTCGCTGATGATGATGCCGTCGAAAAGTTTTGTGATGCATTTTCCGCTGTGTTTAAAAATAGCGTCATCACGTCATTAACGAATACTGTAAAACCATGTCATTTCCACAAATGCATCCAATTACTTTCGCGGAAGACGGCATTATCAAGTTTACAGGTACACTTAAGATCTCATCATCACCAGGAGCTGACGACATAAACAGTAATATGCTAAAGATTACTAAACCGCTGCCAACTGTTTTTCTAACCTTTTTGTTGCAACAGCTCCTTAGATACTGGCGCTATTCCTGACGACTGGAGGGATGCGAAGGTCGTTCCGGTTCACAAAGGTGGCGATGCGAACTCCCCTCAAAATTACCGATTCATACCATTAACTACTGTTTATTGTAAACTCATTCAACATGTCATTCGTTCCCAAGTTATCGAATTTTTAGAACAAAATAATAACTTTTTTTTTCCTAACCAACATGGCTTCAGAAAACATCGTTCTTGCGAAACGCAGCTTGCCGTTTTTAGCCATGACATCCATAACCACTCCTCGAGTGTATGCCATCTTTCTCGATGTTTTTAAAAGCTTTCGATCGTGTTTCTCATAAACCTCTACTAACAAAAACTGTCCACACTTTCCCTTGATTCTTCCGTTCTAGCATAGATTGAAAATGTTCTCTCCTATCGAACCCAGCACGTGCACATCAAGAACGGCCGTTCCCGAAGCGCTTCTGTAACCTCTGAAATACCGCAAGGATCTGTTCTTGGACCCTTGCTTTTTCTTCTGTACGTTAATGACCTTCCCCTTTCGCTATCCTCTACAGTCCGCCTGTTTGCCGATGACTGTCCTATCCCAAAAACCCAGTATAACTTTTAACTATTTGGATTATGAAACTGGAAATTGTTTTCTGGAAACCCGAAATCCAGATTGCAGAAAAAGGCATAATTTTTGAAAATCTAAAATCTAGATAGAGTCTAGATAAAATCCAGATAGATTTCCAGTTCCATAATCCAGATAGCGAAAAGTTATACTGGGTTTTTCGGTAGGGTGCGTGATTTACAGACACATAGCTAACACAAATGACTCAGTAATCTGCAGACTGGTCTTGACCGAATTAAACACATGGTGTTCAAAGTGGCAAACGCTCTTAAATGTTTCAAAATCTAAATCCCTCTCTTTTTTCCCTTTAGCTTGCCAACAAGTTTATGCTTTCTGCTCTATTGGGAACCTTAATTTAGATTCCCTCTCAACTTTCAAATATCTTCACATTCACTTCCCTCACGACCTTTACTGGAAAACTCATTAACAGCATCATTCCCAATTCAAACCGCACTCTTGGTTTTCTATGCCGTAATCTTCGTCCCGAGTCCTCATCTGTTACACGCGTCGCGTACGTCATTTAGTACGCCAGAAATTAGAATATGCATCACCATATCATGTCTTGGATTTCTAAATGTTCACGCAGGCGTATTGCGCAATTGTGTCTTTTTCGCAGGTTTTTTTACGATGACCACTTTCCTACATAGCTCATTCATCTTGCCACCTCATCGCATATCCGCTCGTGTTGATCACCCTGCAAAAGTTGGCATTCTTTTTAACCGAAATACAGCATTACTTAAATTATTTAAATCATTTTTCCCGGCCACAGCTGTGGACTTGAACGGTCTGCCCGAATTCATCGTTTCCACTGAAGACATCGATTCCTTCTGGAAATTGTTAACATTACATTTTCTGTAAATCCATTCCCTTTGTGGCGCATGTTCCAAGAAGAACAATCATTTTTATTTTAATGTCCTGACATGTTTAGTTTCTGTAGTCCTGACATGTTTAGTTTCTGAAAAACATCTCAAAGAAGCAGGAAAGAACGATGAGGTTTTGACGATTGTCGTGTGTGGCGTTTTTGAATCACTCTCAATCTCAAAGTATTCAAAAGAGAGCGTCTATATTTTTTTAGTGTGATATGTATGCAAGTAGGTAAAACGACATTATAACTACTATTTATTATTCGTCTATCCAATCTTTGTAAAAATCCCCAAACATGCCTCCGCGAACAACTGTGACCTAAATTGCGGATTTTTTTTTTGAGTCGACTATGTTTAGTATTGCTTTTAAAATAATACCACGTGTAGAACCTTTCATTGCCTTCCAAATTAAGCAAAGTTTGTGTTTTTATCTTGTACGAGTACTGAGAAATAAATTATGAAACAGAGAAGGTTTTCACTTTTCGTTCAATTTCAGCACGCTGTACTAAAAAAAACATTTTTAATTTTTTTCTTTTTCACGTCGCGTTTCTTTTACATTATTCTTTTAGCCAGAATGCATTCCGTTAGAGGTATTTGCCTTGGTTTTGAGTTTTAAGCCTCTAAATATGCTAAAAAAAGAGCAAATGCCGATGGTGGGTTTTGACGATTTTCGTGTGTGGCGTTTTTGAACCACTCTCAATTTCAAAGTATTCAAAAGAGAGCTTCTATATTTTTTTTATTGTGATATATATGCAAGTCGGTAAAACGACATTCCAACTACTATTTATTATTCGTCGATCCAATCTTTGTAAAAATTCCCAAACATGCCTCCGCGAACAACTGTGACCTAAACTGCGGATTTTTTTTAGTCGACTATGTTTAGTTTTGTTTTTAAAATAATACCACGTGTAGAACTTTTCATCGCCTTCCACATTATGTAAAGTTTGTGTCTTAATCTCGTACGAGTACTGAGAAATAAATTATGAAACTAAGAAGGTTTTCACTTTTCGTTCAATTTCAACACGCTGTATTAAAAAAAATTATTTTTGCGTCGCGTTTTTTTACATTTTTTTTTTACCCAGAATACATTCCGTTAGTGGTATATGCACTGGTTTTGAGTATTAAACCTCTAAATATGCTTAAAATGATTCTGTTCTGTTATCAACATGAATTTCGCATTAAAAATATAAAATTTCGCATTTAAAAATCTAGGTTTCCAATAGGAAGTGTATTTTACTCTAATGTTTTACAATATTATACTTTGATATTTCTAACGTAGCATAGATTATGTAGCGCATAGGGTTTAGGCTTGAGGCCTCTCCAATCATGGCACCGGCGGAAATTGTCTGAAAACCCACTTTCAGCAGTTGCGATTTTATAGTGTTTAGACGTTTGGAATTACAAACTTGTTATTATACGCCTAACGACATTAATGTCTTTTATATGAGTATTTATTCAACGTCCCTTAGATTATTATAATAAAGAATAAAATATACAGCTATAACCCATAAACCCACCATCAGCATTTTTTTTTGCATATTAGAGGCTTAAAACTCAAAACTAGTGCATATACCTCTAACGGAATGTATGCTAGCTGAAAGAAAAGTATAAAAAAAAACGCGACGCAAGAAAGGAAAAAGCTTTTTTTTTTTTGCAGCGTGTTGAAATTGAACAAAAAGTGAAAACCTTTTTTGTTTTATAATTTATTTCTCAGTACTCGTACGTGATTAAGACACAAACTTTACATAATGTGGAAGGCAATGAAAGGTTCTACACGTGGTATTTATTTTAAAAACAGAACTAAACATAGTCGACTAAAAAAAAATCCGCAGTTTAGGTCACAGTTGTTCGCGGAGGCATGTTTGGGGATTTTTACAAAGATTGGATCGACGAATAATAAATAGTAGTTGGAATGTCGTTTTACCGACTTGCATATATATCACAATAAAAAAATATAGAAGCTCTCTTTTGAATACTTTGAGATTGAGAGTGGTTCGAAAACGCCACACACGAAAATCGTCAAAACCCATCATCGGCATTTGCTCTTTTTTAGCATAAGTATTTAGAGGCTAAAAACTCAAAACCAAGGCAAATACCTCTAACGGAATGTATTCTGGCTAAAAGAAAGATGTGAAGAAAATGCGACGCGAAAAAAAAAATAATTTGTTTTTTTTATACAGCGTGCTGAAATTGAACGAAAAGTGAAAACCTTCTCTGTTTTATAATTTATTTCTCAGTACTCGTACAAGATAAAAACACAAACTTTGCTTAATTTGGAATGCAATGAAAGGTTCTACACGTGGTATTATTTTAAAAGCGATACTAAACATAGTCGACTCAAAAAAAATCCGCAATTTAGGTCACAGTTGTTGCGCGGAGGCATGTTTTGGTTCTTTTTTTACAAAGATTGGAGCGACGAATAATAAATAGTAGGTATAATGTCGTCTTACCTACTTGCATATATATTACACTAAAAAAAATATAGACACTCTCTTTTCGATTACTTTGAGATTGAGAGGGATTAAAAAAATGAAAGCCGTTTACAACTCCCTGTATTGCCGAATTAGAGCGCAGCTCTTGAGGAGGAGGAGGGGAAGTACGGAGAGGGGGCTATGCCCCCCTCCTCTCCCTAGCTCAGCTTCGCATTTAGGGAGAAAATTTTCCGCTAGGTTTAGCGGAGAATTTTTCCGCTAAATTTGGCGGGGAATGTTTTCCCGCTAAATTTGGCGGGGAAAAAGCTTTCTGCTAAATTTGGCGGGAAAAGTTTTCCGCTAGATCTAGCGGGGAATTTTTTCCACTAAATTTAGAGGGAAGATCTTTCCGCTAAATTTAGCGGGAAAAATTTTCCGCTGGATTAGCGGGACTTTTTTCGCTAAGTTTAGCGGGAATTCTTCCCGCTATATTTAGCGGGGAAATTTTCCGCTAAATTTAGTGGGAATTTTTCCGCTAAATTTAGCGGAAAATTTCCGCTAAATTTAGCGAAGAAAATTTCCCGCTAAATTTAGCGGGGAAAATTTTCCGCTAAATTTAGCGGGGAAAATTTTCCGCTGAATTTAGCGGGGAATTTACCCATCATGCACCGCGCGGTTACGACGGCGACGGCGACGCCGACGCCGACGACCGAGCGCCTAGAGCTGCGCTCTAAAACGCCACAGACGACAATCGTCAAAACCTCGTCGTTCTTTCCCGCTTCTTTGAGATTTTTTTCCTCAGAAACCAAACATGTCAGGACATTAAAATAAGAAGGATTGTTCTTCTTGGAACATGCGCCACGAAATATAAAAAACTTGAAGCAAAATAAAAAATACGACTGCCCCTCGTTGCCTGAATCCAAATGAAACCGCCCATATATATATATATATATATATATATATATATATATATATATATATATATATATATATATATAGTTCATGTTATGCACAAAAGAGCCAGCTTTAAATAGGTGAGGAATGCTTGAGCTCTGAATAAGATCCCAGCGTCAACTGCTCAACTGGTTAAGATTGTCAACAAACCAGGTTGACCAGCGTCAACTGGACAGGATGAAAGATAGGCGTCCTGCCTTTTCAGCTCCCCTACGCTCCAGTGATGCTGATCATGCTGGTTATCGTGGCACCTGCGGCTCTGCTGCTCATGGCCTCTTCAGCAGCGGCAACGCCTATCATGGGCTACGCCCTTGCTCCACGATATGCAAGTAGGTACACAGCAGTTCCATTATGGATTACATATGCACATATTCACGCAATAAAGGAAATGGTAGTGGCAGGTCTCAAATCGTAAACATGCCCATTTGTGTTTGTCAGTGTTGCTGAATTTTCGAATGTTGAGTCTTCTGTTGTATCAACTCGAGCGCTTTGTATATGGTCCACACCTTTTGTTAACCTCTTCTTGTGTGGCGCTTTCGTCTCTTTTCTCGGGATTTAAATATTTTGAGTACAACCTCATCTTTGCGGTTCATTATCTCTCCAAAAGTGCTGTTCTATTTGGGACTGTTTCGTGTTAAAATAACCATGTCCTGTGATTATTTTTGTGGTACAATAACCTGAGTGGGACTATAGTTGAAATTTCCCTTGAAACTAATTTGACTATAACTGACGTGACTGTACGAGTGCTTTCCCCGAGTGTTTTAAAGCCGTCTGCTCTATTGCAACGATTATAGTACTAACCAGTTTGTCGCATCAAGACTGATATAGCGAACATTCTGATATAGCGAAGATACTTATATAGCAAAGAAACTTATATGGCGAAGATACTGATATAGCAAAGAAACTGATATAAAAAAATTAAGCGAAGATACTGATATATGAAAACACTAATATAAGAAAATATTATAAAAAAACTGCTTTTACTTTTGAGAAGTTGTAGCGTACGTCATTTAGAGGGTGAGCAAGTTAACGATGAACGTCTATACTCTATCGCAGACTCTCACAACTACAAGGTCGTGTGCTACTACGGCTCGTGGGCGGTGTACCGGCCGGGAGACGGCAAGTACCCCGTGGAGAACATCGACCCGCACCTCTGCACTCATCTGGTGTACGGGTTCGCGGGCCTGGGCAGCGACCACAAGATTCGCAGCCTGGACTCCTGGAACGACCTCGAGGACAACTACGGCAAAGGTAGGATCCGCTACAGATCACTCACATCTTCAGAAATTATCTTCAGGCGTCTCTCTTCTTGATTGGTCCTGCGGCGTTCCCGTCGGCTAATGCCGCGTTCTGATTGGCTGCGGAGGGGATATTGAGATGCTCGGCTCTGTACACGCACATGCGCATGCATCATACAAAGGACACGGCGTTCGCTGCACACATGATAACAGAATTGTCTGCGAACACACCTCAAGCATCTCCGAAGAATGTTTGCATCGTACATTTGTATGATTCGAACATGTGTGCAGAGTTTTTAGGCGATAGCTTTATGCCTGAGTCCCACTAGAGCGACAAACAGAAACAAACGACAGCGACAAGCCTCGAACACATGCAGCATGCTCGCGATGGTACCTTTGGCAGGCGTTTAGTCGTTCGGTGCTCGTGAAGTAAGCACGAGTGATTGCAAGCCTGCCAAAGATACCCTCGCGTGCATGATGCTCGCGTTTGGACATAGCCTCCTTTATTCTACAAAGCCTGTCAAATCGCAAAAGACTCTGGTTTGAGGCTTGTCGCTGTCGTATGTTTTTAATGCTAAAGCATTAAATGGAGCGAAGCCAACGGCGCCTGTAACCGCAAAAAAAAAAGCAAAAAAGAAAGCTGTTTTTTTTTTATTGGCTGAGCAAAACGGCTTTTAGATAGACATTGGCGGCCGCTTCACGAGAGCACGAGCTCGGCCACCGCTCTCGTGTCAGGCGGCGCCTGAGGCATCTATATCGTCGGTGGCCGCAACCTCGGCAGTAGCGAAACGTGGCCGTCCACACCGTTACACCGCAGACGAACTAAGGGAGCGCAAGAACGACATTCATGCTTTCGCATTCACAACTCACAGAAGTGCTTAGGTGTCCCCGAAATTGTTTGTTTGTCGCTCTAGTCGGCGACACTGACACTTTGGCAGAAATTTCGAGCTCGTAAGCTGTCGTCGCCGCTACGGAAAAGGCCTTCTCTCCCCTCCTGACGCAAGGAGAGGGAAGAAGAAAGCCTTCTTGGTGCGCGAGAGGCGGTTTTCCCGTCGGCCGCGCAGCGCGGCGAGAGAGAAGAGAGGGAGCCCCGGCGGCGTCCTGCCAGTAACGACGCGACGAAAGGAGTCTTCCGTGTCGTCTGCTTGAAAGACTCGTTTTCAAACATTACTAGCGTCACGCGAAATCCCACTTCGGCAGTATCCAGTTGTTGCGCGTAACGTTGTATAAGGGTTTTAGAAACTTTCGTCGCGCTTACCCACTTTACGCATCACCGAGCACTTGTGGCGGTCGTGGCATCCACGCACGTACACCATTCCACCCGCACTGCGCGATCGTGCTACAGCTATCGCTTTCGTTTCTTTTTGTATGGCCAATGTGGTACGGGACCGTTATACAAAAAAGAAAGGCGCCTCGGACAGTGTTTGTAGATTGTCTCCTGTACGATGTATTAGCGGTGGGACCGGGGCTTCAGAGTTTCTTCAGAGCACTGTGCAAGGTGGGTGCCGCTACCCTACGAGGCTTCCAGATAGCCATTCCCCTCGCGGGAACATGTCCGATTCGGCGTCTATCCACTTATATAGTATAATGTCAAATGGTAAGTGTGAACGAGTAAAGCTCAATCGAGGAACCACCTCCAGGAGCTTTCAAGAGGTTCACAGCCCTGAAGAAGCAGAACCCGAAGCTGAAGACCTTGATCGCCATCGGCGGCTGGAACGAAGGGTCGGTCAAGTACTCGGCCATGGCCATGGCCCGGTCGAGCCGCAAGATATTCGTGGACAGCGTGGTAGACTTCTGCAAGAAGTATGGCTTCGATGGCCTCGACATGGACTGGGAGTACCCGGGCTCCAGGGGAGGTGTCGATGCTGACAAGGCCAACTTCGTCGAGCTGCTAAAGGTAGTACTCCTTAAGATAATACTCCTTAGTGTTGGCGCTCCGTGAAGCATAGACATAAAAGATTTACACAAGCTTGATTATGCTGACAATGTTGACGAAGACCAAAGAGCACAGAATGTGTCTCGCACAAACCACAAACACTTCCTTTTAAAATATTTTTGCTTTGTTCTTTGTTATTTTCTCTCTCTCTCTTTCTCTGTGTATACATATAATTGTCTATTTTATTTATTTATTTTTATTTTCATCTCCCCATCCTTCTTACCTCCTTTCATTCTCCCAATCCATCCCCTTACCCCCTTACGATGCCCGTCTTCCCCTCCTTCTCACTCCTTCTCCCCCTTCCCCCACCCACACAGTGCAATGTGGCTTTCCCCACAAAATTTAGGGGGAAGGTGGATTGGTGTATAGGTTAGGTGACCTCACGACACGTGACGTCGATTTCCGAGCTAAATTTAGCGGGGAAATTGAATTGGTGTATAGGTCACGTAGAGTCAATTTGTTCGCCAAAACTAGCTGAGAAACTGAAGGTTACGTGACGTGAATTTTCCTGCTATATTTTGCGGGAAACTGGCGGTATATACACGTTTGCAAGTACGGCCTGAGGGCGCCACCATCTTGCTCAGTCGGAGTGCCCTTGGGCGCGTTTTAATCCGCGCCCGAGCGCACCCCAACTGAGTAAGATGGCGGCGTCCTGAGGCCGTACTTGTAAATGTGTATACACGTTTGAAGTCCTGTCTCAGAGCGCCGCCATCTTGCTCGTTGGGGTGCGCCTGGGCGCGGCCATAATCTGATTACGACGCCTTAGCAAGGCTTCGTAATCGGATTATAACGCGTTCAAGCGCACCCCAACCGAGCAAGCGGCGGCGCCCGAAGCCGGACTTGGCAAGACCGGCTTCCTTGAATTTCGCATGTGTAAAATTTTAAGGTGGGAAAAAAGGGAAAAAGGTGTGTTTTAACAAACTTTCGATGCCAAATTTCGCGGGAAAACTGAAAATGCGTATGCGGAGAGAAAGTCGTCTGCTTCTTGCACAGGATTGTGGTGACGTCAGAACGACTCCGAGCTCTGATTGGCTCTGATTGGAAGGATAGTGGGTAGACCTCAAAGCAAGCTGCCTTGAGGTCTACCCACTATCCTTCAGTCAGAGCCAATCAGAGCTCGGCGTCGTTCTGACGTCACCACAACCCCGCAAAAGAAGCAGACGAACTTGCGATCCCTCGTGACGTCACTTGTAACGCTCCTTCAGGACGTTCGCTCATGGCGCTCAGTTATGACGATTTTCTAATAGAAAATCACTCATAAAGTGCACTTTGTGTTAAAATCTACCAGAAGTAAAAGTAAGAATGTGTTTCTTTTACCTCAAGTACTCCAGGCAACTATACCAGACATGTAATGCCGTAGTAAACGGACGGTATACCACTCATTACATGTAACTGTTGTTGCTTATGGCACAGAAATAAAACGATGATGATGATAATGGTGATAAAAATGCAACTCGGCAGGAGCTGAGTCAGGAGTTCAAGCCGTACGGTCTACTCCTCACGGCGGCCGTGGCGGCAGGAAAACATTTCATGGACAAGGCGTACGACATGCCTCAGGTATCAAGGTGAGCACGAAACTGAAGCGGTTCTGTATTTGAGGAAAAACACTTAAATCGTCTTCATTGGCCTCCAAATAACAAATATATATATATATATATATATATATATATATATATATATATATATATATATATATATATATATATATATATATATATATATATATATTATTTGTATGGTGTTTGACGATAGTAAATGTTGCCGACACTGTACCCGGACAAAGTCCTTAAACACATCTCGGTACTGTCGACACTTTTGTCGAGGTCTTTCGGGTCGATGCGCGCAAGCCATTCGCGTGACTTCTCACGGAGAGCGACTGCGTGTTTTCTCTCACTCGTGTGTTCAGATTAGGGGTTTCCCCAGGAATTGAAATTAGGGAAGAAGGGGGGGGGGGGACTCTAAAGTTTTAGAGGGGGGTTAAGGTGGGGAGGGGCATTGAGAATAGAGGAGTCGTTGCGAATTAAGGTGGTGCCTTCAGAAAAACAAGAGGGGGGGAGGTACATCCCCCCCCCTTCTAAGGGGTGTGTAGGGAAATCACTGGTTCAGACTCTCGGGATATTGAAGAAAAGTGAGTCCGTAAGCTTGCTCTCCTCTTTTACTTTGACTGCGACCTGGTGCGGCAGCCTGCCATCACGCAGGACACCATACTGTCGCTGCAAATTCCAGTGTCACCGAAACCAGAGAAAGATTCGTGCCGCTGGTCCCGGTGCGGCCGCGCGGGCGCGGCAGCCGCGGCTGCCTGCCGTCAAACGCAGAGATGGAGATGTACCCATAATGCACCGCGCGCAAGCCGCACATAAGCCTCAAGTGAATACTGGTAGTGATAACGACCCCACGCCGGTACGATGCTCGTCCAGATCGAAACGGCCAGGGGTGGGGATTGGACTAAAGGCCGGTTCAGACACTTGCGTTTTGAGTGCGTTTGACTGCGTTGCGTCGAGGTGCGGAAAGCAGTCACCGGCACATCTGTGCTTCGTTTGAAGCGTGGAATCCAATTCAAGGAATCATCTTGGCACGCGATATAAGCAGCAGGGATGTCTTGGTTTCTCGCTGCCGCAACGCAGTCAAACGCAGTCAACCGCAACTGTCTGAACCAGGCTTTAGGATCCCTGGGTTCTGCAGCGCGAGCTTTCGCTCCAGGTGCTCCGAGCTGGTACGTGTGCGCTAGCCCCCTCGGCCGCCGATCCCCCGCTATATACCGATAAACACCGAAAATTAAACCCCCGAGGCGGTTTTCTCTGACTCGGTGAAAACCGAAAAACCCCAAATTTGAAATTTAAGCTGTCCTTCAAAAAAAGAAAAACAAGCTTTACAGAAATAAAATTTCTCCCCTACTTTTTTTTTCTTTTCTATTGTTGACTTGGAATACTACAGCCACACTGAACTGTCCTTGGGGTTTTCCTTGGCCCGTTCCCTTTTCTTATCTCTACCAGCACTGAAGAAAATATTATAAATTATTATCTTTTCTCCAATAATTATGCAGTCAATTTACAACACGAGCCCGGTAAACACCGATTTCTTTCCGACATTGAAATTATCTAGAAAAAAACACCGATTCAAGTGGGAGGGGGGGGGGGTATAAGCACCGATAAACAACCCCCGAATTTGAAGAAAAATAAACGTCGAAAACACGGAACCCTAATTATGACTATAAAAAGACTATCGCAGAACGTGACGAGTACAGCCTTTAGATTTTTTTAACAATATCGCGGGAATGCCGACCGGTCGGCAGATGAGCGCCTTATCGCGGCGTGAATCAGCAAGTCAGCGAGGCTATAGCGCGTGCCTTCTGCCACACGCGCCTAGTATCGCTGACTTGCTGATTCACGCCGCGATAAACGCTCATCTACCGGTCGGTGCATTCCGCGATATTGTTAAAAAATCTAAAGGCTGTACTCGTCACTTTTATGTATCCCAGAAGGTTGTTCCCAAGTATATATGCCTATGCAGGCATGGTGGTTTTTTTTTTTTCAGTAATTTTTTTGTTGTTTGCAGAAGCGCGGACACCGCGTGCGTCAGCAGCCTTAAACATTTTTTTCTTGATTAAAAGGTTTAAAAAGCGCGAACAAAATGACGACACAGAAGAAACGAAGAAAACAGGACACCTTGTGTCGTACCACAGGAAAGGAAAACAAGCGCGAGCTCCTTGCTCTATGGCACATCTCGGTGGCACAAGCTCTCGTGCACCAAGGGCAGCTGCCAACGCTATGAGCTCGCGCTTCTAGTCTTCTGCGGTACAACATAACGTGAAACGAAGTCGCCAACTCTCCCCAAATTTTTCTTTAAAGGGACTGTGCAACGATTTTAATGTTGAAAGAATTGGCAGTTTGAATTTTTTATATTGTTGGTGCAAGCCCAAGTGACCGAAAACGCGTCACCTTTCCCCGAAAAACTGCTATTCTGCTGCGTAATCGCAAAGCAAAAAACGTAATTTTTGCCGATCTGCAGCCGCCTGTCGGGGTTACGGGAACTAAAATGACACCGTCTCTGGGGGTACGCGGAAGTCAACAAAACCTAATCCCCCTCCGCTGCTACACTCGCCGTCAGCCCCGCGGTGAACGGTCCTTTGTGTCGATCGCTCGCCGCGACCTTCGACGAGGCTAATCCTTTCAAAGTTGACAATCGCCGAGGAAGCGGCTGGTCTCTGAAGAGAGACCCCAAGGGGAAACTACGTGAACCTCCAGAGTACGTCACTCGAAAGTCGACGTGGAGAGTGGAGGGGCACTTTGACCTTCGATTTGTTTCATTTTTTTAAATAAGAACTAGCGCTCGCAAGAAAATACGGTTTTCTGCTTTTCGTTCCATAGGTGACGCCGATTAATTTCCGCGGTTAATTGGCCAAAGTCTGAAAATTGTTGCACAGCCCCTTTAAAGTCATCACCACCCATATACACACTCCTCTGCTCGACCCGCATCAACAACCAATCACCACCCCTGTTTTTTTCCTTCGCACGCAGGTACCTGGATCTCATCCACGTGATGGCGTACGACTTCCACGGAGGTTGGGAAAAGAAGACGGGTCACCACGCTCCCTGTACTCTCGACCCGAAGAGCCGGCAGACGAATACATCCTCAACCTGGCAAGTCGACAGTCGGCTTTTCTCGTCGCTCCTGCAAGCCGCGCAACGATCGCGTTATGGTGCTAACCACAGAGGAAATGTCTGCCTTCTCTGCACATATATCTTGACTCGTCAACGTTTCTTGGAGGTCACGGTGTCAGATGATTCTTTCACCAGAGACGAAAAATGTTCGTGCGCTACAATTCAAGCGCGTGATTTCATGTCAATTTATGAAATATCACGTCATATATATATATATATATATATATATATATATATATATATATATATATATATATATATATATATATATATATATATATATATATACTTATAAATATTCATGTTAGCCCTGCGGATAGGAATATTCACTTATGTATCAGTGCGGTAGTCAGTTTCTATATAATTCTAGAAATAAGAGGCTGATAATCTCTAATATTTTAGATGTCAATCTGCGCAGCGTAAATATCATTGTCAGTCAAGCTAAGGTAAACGAACACCCACAAGAAAAAAATTAAAAAATGTAATTGACGTTGAGTCACGCACAATTAATTTGTCGCATGAGAGCGAGCTTGCCCAAAAGCTGCTCACCACGTCGCTTCTCTAGATTTTCTAGAAGGAGCCACGTGTCTAATATGTGTTTCCTTCTTAGTGTTCTCGGCTGTATAAATGTACGTACATTAACAAACAGCATCGCCCTAAAAATAAAATAAAAAAACAAATCAGCAAAACTGGAGCGAGATGGCTAAAATAGGATGACGATGGACTTGTGGAGGTTCAAAGTCACGGATTCTGGTTGCTTCCTCGCAGAACTTCTCGGTGAACTACTGGATCTCCCAAGGAGCTGCTCGGGAGAAGATGGTGCTGGGCATGGGCCTGTACGGGCGAGCCTTCACGCTGCAGAGAGCGGAGGACCACTACCCCGGAGCCCCGGCGCCGCAGCCGGGCACGGCTGGACCCTTCACTCGAGAACCGGGCTCTCTCGGATACAACGAGGTAACAGCTTTCCGCCGGGCATACGCACCGCATTGCACTGATAAATATATAAAAGGAGTAAGATTGGCATAGGCAAGGGCGTAAAATGTAATTTCATTTAATTCACAACTACCCGCCGTGTACTCTCTCCCTCTGCTGGTGAGAGATGGAACAATTGACTCCGTAAGTGTGACGTCATGGGTCCAAACAAACCGTTGCTAGGGTCGTTGTTATGGACGAATACATGTGGCTCGGTTTCGCTACGAAAACCCGACCATTCAAAAATCAGGAGTAGGATTTAAACTTCTAAAAATCACAGATATAGAAAGCTTGAATGTCATATATGTTTCGACAGAAGTGTGCCGGTAATCGCTCGTTTCTGAAATATTTACGACTGCAACTTCCGGTCCTCAAGATGCCTGCAGCAGACGACGAATGCAAGAAGTATGCCGTCTGCCGCACGCCGGCCGGCCAAGTGGGGCCGTCGTTTGCATCGTGTGAATAAAGACGATATTCTGACATCGCATTTGTTTGAAATATAATGAGTTTCATACACTCTTAAGATTTCATAGTGGGGTGCGATGCAAAATATGGTTTATCGAAAGTCCGGGCGTCGATCGAGATGATAGTCTGCTAAAAGATCGCATTGCACCCGCGAGAAAAGCACTTCAGGCGAACGGTTGAGATCCCAAATTTTGTTTGCGGACTCGCGCTATGCGAGGGTGCTTCGTATACCTGGTTGTAACCATCGCGTGGAGAGAGATTCTTGCAGTTTCTTCAGATTTCCGCAAGACCCCAAAGCGCGAAAGAACAGGATTAAAAACATAAGGTGAGTCTATTACAGACTGTACTCGCATCGCGGGTTCGATGAAGATCTTCACCAAAAGAGCACATCCACGGAATTTGATGTATACCAAGGGGGAAAAAAAAGCAAAATACTGCGAAATCGCGATAGACATGCAATTCTTTAATAACCTGACAACCACAATAATAAAATAATAATAACAAACGACTTACCTCGACGGCGTACGATTTGTTTCTCATGGTGGCCTGCACCACGCCGGTAATGCACTTCAGGTCGTCGTCGTAACTGATCTGCGTGACGTGGTTTGATTTTACTGCATTTTCACCCCTCGTAACTAAGCTGGGTTGTTCACAGGAAAAAAAAAAACGCACATTGCGGAGGCCTCTACGGCCACGGCAATCCACTTGTTTTTGTCGCTTGTTTACCGACGCATTTCAATGAAGACGCCCGCTGCAACAGAGGCCAGCAAATCTATCGTGTCGTCTGCTACCAAAGCAAAGCGGAGTGTAAGACTTCAGAAATGGCTTTCATCGTTGCAATATGACACTGAGACGACAAGAACATCTTCATAATTAGATATCAAGAAGTTAGGTTGCTTACAAAAAATTATTTACTTACTTGTAAGCAAAAATCTAGCCTCATGTGGAGTCTCCATGCATTAGTCCATAGCAACGTCCCTAGCAACGGTTTGTTTGGACCCAAACGCCATGTTGTGACGTCATCACTTACGGGGTCAATAAGCAATGGACACGCAGAAGCGCGAGTGTAATCGGAAGCCTTTTTGGTGCAGCCTAGTTGTCACCACATGTAACCAAATTATGTTTATAATAAACAAAACATGGTGACAGAAGTGGGATCGAACAATTCTGACGTCAATCAGGGGTTTGAACTCCGAAGCCCTCACAGCCCTGCCCTGGAACATCACAGTGCATGTGAACACGAAACGGATAAAAGCTTTCATTTGAAGAATTGTAGTAAATAAAGAAGAAAAAAAAAAAAGGGGGGGGGGGGGTTGCAATGGTTACTTACAACTCCAAATAGATACACAAACTAATCATGGTGCTATCCCCGACGTAATGTCGTCCACCTTGTTGTTGTCCCGAGCTGTCTGCCGCGTGCCGAAGGCGAGTATTCTGAAGATTCACACGACGCCCTCAACTCGGTAGTGCACAAAAACCAAAAAGTCTTATCGCGCCTCTTTTGTCTTTTTCTTCGTCTTCCGACCAATGAAAATTTTCTCGCTCACTCTAACAACAAAATGGCGAATTTACCGATCTCACTAAGCGTTCGGCGCATGCGTGACGCCACCGCAACTTTAGTCCACAGGAGGCAGACGGCCGTGCGTGCAAGGGCTCGTGCTGTCTCGTGCTCCACGCGCGCAGAGCTCCAGGCGTGGTTGTCGCACGTGTAGAACGACCGAAGTACCCTTGATGCATTGCGACAGCGGTGGTGTAGTCAAACTGGCTGGTGAGATCGGTCTATTGACGTCATGTGAAAACACCCTACAGGGCGTATTCACTGGACGCATTATTTGATGGCGATGTAGCGCATGCTCGGAACAAGCTCAGATGGATAGGCTGCTAAGACCGGCAATCTTGATGACGTGCGGAATGCACGTTGCAGAAGAACTGTGGTGTATACCTCGCCGTCAGCACGCGCTCAGCAGTCGCGCACACAGCTATGGCCGCCAGTGAAGAATACTCTCCATATACTCTGTTACCCCCTTAAGCTTAAAGGCCGACGACCAGACTAGAGATTCTGCAAGGCAGAAGATAATCCTCACCATGGGAGAGGAGGAAACAGGTCACGGTGGACAGGGTAGAAGGGGAGAAGAGGAAGCGAGGGAAAAGTCGGAAGCGCGAACTGGTCGTCAATCTTCAAGAAGCGCGAGCTAGCCCGCGCTCCTTGCTTTCAGACGTGCATTTCTAGCGCGAGTGCTCGTTCTGCGGAAGAACGCTCCAAAGCAGCGACCTCGAGCTCTCGTGCTTGTGGCATTGGCTTCAGTCTCGGCTTCAATGAAGGGTCAACGGAGGCAGGGCATCAGGCTCTGGCCGCCATGTCCCTTCACGTGCGGGCAGGCCCATGCAACTGCAAGCTTGCCAAGGCCACGTTCACGCGTGCATGAGACACCAGTCGGGGCGCCAAGTTTGGAACCAAGAAGCTCTTTGGAGTGGCAGTAATTCTTGTTGCTGAACCGCACCAAGCGATTCGGCCCACAACAACTAGACCTAACCAAAGGGAAGGAGTCGCTGGCGACTGGCCAAGAATTGAACGCAATCTTGCCTTCTCATCGTCGCGAATCGTGGTTTAATCGATGATGCGTCACATGCACATTCTTCCATCGTTCGTGAGGAGGTGATGGCAGTGTTGCACAGCTCGACAGAAAGAAACAAAGTGTGAAATACAAAGTAGATTGGAAGGGCGGCAGAGTCACCCTGCGGAAATCCCAAAAGAAAAATATATGAATTGCAGCGATCATTGCTTTCCATTGCTCTGCATGGTCCATATAGCTGTACGTGTACAAAACGGTACACTTCCTGTTAATTATGATCACTATGTACTTTCCTTGTCAGACATATCTTGCTCAGTCTTGTTTTCTCATTTTGAATTTGCTAGAGTGTGATATTTATGTCCGCGCCCAACATTTGCGCGTCCTGCAAACAGATCTGCGAGGCCTTCAAACGTCAGAGCTGGACCGTCGTGAAGGATCCCTTCTACATGGCACCCTACGCCTACTACGATCGACAGTGGGTGGGCTACGATGACATGGAAAGCATCGCTGCCAAGGTAACTATATTCACCTAAATAAAGAGCATGAATCACCATCGTGCTAACAGGCCAATTTCCTCTTTGCTCACGAAGCATACTAATAAAACAGACCGCTTGGGTCATCTATGGCCAAATTCTTGTACACAAAATACGTTATAATTTATAACTTAAAAAAATATAAAAAAACTTGCAATTGACTTTAGTGCGATCGAGTTCATACCAAAACTAGCGAATTCACGGCATGCTTCATTACCTGACCCTGACGCACTTCCATGCTTTTTCGTGTCGCTTTTTGTGCCGGCCGGTCTTTTCCTTGCCTTCCACACATCGCTGTCTGCTTTGAAAACGGCTATTTTGTTCCTAATTAACTTAAAGTGACCAAACGGCTTGTGAACAAAATAATCTTAATACTACGGGTAAAAGCGTGAAGAACGAGATAAAGGCATCGACATATATGCATCTTCCTGTATACGGGTGGCGCGAATCTGCGATACCAGAACCCGACGAGTGTTCCCTATGTTGGTGTTACATCCGACAATCCGGAACGAGTGGACACTCTAACCCTGCTTTAACTCCCACAGGTGGAGTTCGCCAAGGCCCTGGGGCTCGCCGGCGGCATGGTCTGGTCCATAGAAACGGACGACTTCCAGGGCACATGTCACGGCATCAAGTACCCCATGCTAAGTACCATCAACCAGGCGTTCGCCCTGGGCGGACCGGGGGTCATCGCCACTCCGCCGCCCATGCCACCGACAGTTCCCACCACCGCGACGCCTGTGACCGAGAAGACCTGGTGGCCGCGACCGGGCACCAAGGACCCCGTGACACCGTCGGAAGCACCCACGACCCAGAAGGTCTGGTGGCCACAACCCACCACCATCCGGGACACCGTGCCACCTTCCAGAGAGCCGCCCACGACCCAGAAGGTCTGGTGGCCCACCGTAACGCCCAAGGACGAGGGGACCTCGCCATTCACGCCGTCTGGGTGGACACCTCAGAGCACGCCGGAGATCACCACTTCCGTTTGGGTTCCTTCGCCGGACCCCGGCACCGGTACCACGGCGTCCTCAGAGTTCAAGTGCACGCAGAGCGGTACCTTCAGGCATCCCTCTAACTGCCAGAAGTTCTTCGACTGCGTTCACCAAAACGAGGGCGTCATGGCGTTTGAGAAGAGCTGCGCTCCCGGAACTGTGTTCAACCCCGCCAACAACCTTTGTGTCTGGCCCGACGACGTTCCTGACTGCAAGGATCACTACTTGACCCAGGAGAAGACGCGCTTCTTGCATTTTTACTGAGGGTGGAGGCTGCTTTCGAAGGACTCTAAATGCTGCAGCCAATCACAGGTTAAGAAACTCGGGGCGTGACGAGTCTCGAGCGTCTTATCATCGCTCCGCATCCAATCAGACGACGGCATTAGCCGATCAGAACGCTGGAGATCCAATCGCGAAGCGTCATCAGAATAAGTCGCGCTCTGTATCGTCAGTGACTATATAGTTTATAACTTTTGACAGTCCACGCTTTCGTGAATTGTCTTCTTCCCCGGTATTTACCCTTTCGAGTATTCTATTTAGTATATCGCGAAATTCAGAATGCTTATCGATAAATCGGCAAGTGAAAATGATGCCAAAACCAAAATTCAAATATAGCCGCGCTTTTCAGTGCCGTGACGTCAGTGGCGGGCAGGCTCGCCAGTCAAACAAGCAGCACAAGCTGCGGAATTTTCAGCTGCTTTATGTGTAGTGTACTCGGTTCTCAAAACAAAGTGTTTTTCCACAACTTTTTTTTATTGAACAACACAGATGTGTGAGTAACTGATGTGTATTTCGCACAAAATCTACAAAAATACAAAATCTACAAAAATACGAAAACATGCAAAAAAATGTTGCGAAGTAATGAAAGCGCATTGACATCCACCGGTAATTTATACCATCGCATAATCACTTCTGAGGCTTTCTGTGTGTTTCTGTGCAACTTGCGACGATTAAAAGAAATATATGCCGCTGAAACCAACCTCCGCTGTCTCAGTCTGAGTTGGGGAATCGACTGGCCATGTGGCGATCAATTTCTTTGAGCTATGAATAATAAATTTGAAGCCACACAGCTGCCAGGGATTCCGTGCAGCGGGATCATTATTCAACAATATCGAGTGAATAAATCCTTCCCTAGCTCTTGCTGTGTAATTTCGAAAGTTGTTCTCTTAATGGAATATTAGCGCCGAGATGTTTCGGTGGCACCCTCTTATGGTTTCCGTTCGTGATGTCACGATCAGAATTTGCCTCGCCGTGACGTCATGAGTAGTAATCTTTGACTACTTATCAGTTGGGAAATACGATAGAAGTTTCACTGTGTCTATAAAAATAACAATGGAAGCTTGGAGTCTTCGCATTCTTAAACCAACAGCTATAATACCCTGACATTGCGCCGAGTTCCATCAATGAAAGAAAAATTAATACAAAATAATACAAAGTTTGGCCAATCGCGAGTTGAGACCCCAGCGACGCTTTTGGTCGCGCGCGTGGCTAGTGGACCCCTTTCGAAATTCAAGTGCCGACCATTAGGGAGGTCGGTACCACCGCACAATGGCGGAACAACTGACATCGTGGAACGTGCAAATCATCCCATAAGTTAGCGAACGTCGGACAGCGGCCAACGCTGGGAGCCGACGAGCCAATCAAACGGTGTCGAAAGTGCAACGTCACTGCGCTCGTCACCTTTTTCAGTGGGTGCTTTTTGTTTTTAGAGCGCAGCTCTTAGGCGCCCGTTTCCGGCTTGAGCGGCATCGGCGTCGCCGTCGGCGTAACCGCGCGGTGCATTATGGGACGCGTGACGTTACTGATGACGTCATCAGTGACGATGACGTCATCAGTGATGACGATGCGGATTCCGATGACGTCATCGGCATCATCACTGATGACGTCATCGTCACGTGACCCCCCCCCCGAGGTCACGTGAACTCCCCCAGTACCCTTTCCTCCTCCTCCTCAAGAGCTGCGCTCTAATTCGGCGTTGGAGGGGGTTGTAAACGGCTTTCATAGTTTTCTATTCCAACCAAACGCATAACGTGTGCTGTGCGTGATGTTGCGGTTTTAGTCCGCCATCGAACAGGGATTCCACGGCTGTCAACAGGGGCAGTATTTCAGCCGCTGCGTGCGTCCCAAGCGACTTCCGGTCGCACTTATCTTTGGAAGCCCGTCGAGCTTGCTTATGTACCAGCGCTAGAAAGCATTACCCCAAAAGGAAAACAAAGTTGGAGATTTAGCGAGGGCCTTCGGCTGTACGATCTAACGCCTTGGAGGAGACAAGTTGGTGTATACACTCTAAAAAATCCCGTACGTCTACTTTCCCGCACAACATTCGGAGAGCCAATCATCGCAACTTACGCAGCTCAGCGAATGACGATGCCGAAACATGTGGTGAGACCAAAAACGCTGTCCGACTTGTGACATCAAGCAATGCAAAACGTCACGTTTGCATTCATGTCACAACTCCGACTGCGTTTTTGGTCTCACCATATGTTTCGGCATCGTCATTCGCTGAGCTGCCTCCGTAAGTTGCGGTGATTGGCACTCCGAGTGTTGTCTGGGAATAGACGCACGGTTGTTTTTAGAGTGTACAAGAATAGTAGAAAAGGTTTGAACAGATATCGCGTTTTTTGGTTCTTTATAATTTGGTGTTCGTCTGGATAATTAGCGGTTAAGTGTTTCATCAACGTTTCAAGCAGCGATAATAATAATAAACATTGTTCATTCTTTCTTTTTTTTTCTTTTTTGGACCGAAAGTTTGTTGGGACCTCATTTGCGACGTCAAACATTTTTTCTCCGATCTTTTTTTTTTTTGCGTGATGGCTTTTGGTTTTGAGGGCACTAAATAAATAAAATACACGTATAAATAACTCAACCTTTCTTTGATTCGGGTAAGCGCCAGGTCATCAACAAAACGTGGTTATAGTCCATAGCACTCAGGTAGGTCAGTCCTATCCTCCTCCCCGGCCAATGTCTTATCCTCGCCCTACCTTCTTGTTTTTCCTTACTTATTAACAAAATGAAGGAATACACGCCTTGTCGTTACACGGTGAGCTAAGTGACCTACCCTGAGTAATGGCGATCAGTTGGAATGGCAGAAACAATCTAACACGCCGTACGTGGCGTAGCAGAATCAAATGCTACGCACACGGGTAGAATTTCGATAGATTCTACGATATCTAACGACATGTCTGCTTCCTTTGCTCGTGTTGTGGAGAACCAACGTCAGTCAGAAACGATCACTGCGCGTCAGCGGTTTCGTTCATCACGCACATCGCTTGGCGCCTCTCGAAATTTGGTGACGTCTACGCGCAGGCGCGGCACGCTTCACAACGGAAACCTGGATTTCGCTGGTGGGCGTTGACCGGGTGGATAATTAACCACACAGAAAACGAACTCACACTTTTCCCGCGTAGCGTAGCCGCAGGTGTTGAGTCATCTTCGTTGACGTTGGGTGTGGACGATGACGGTGAGGAGACATTTGTAAGCACGTTTAGCGTATATATCCTGCTTATATGGTATGTATTATGTGTGTGTGTGTGTTGCCGCGTGTTATTGTTGTGTGTGTGTTGGCCGTTGTGTATGTGTGTGTAATGGAGTGTGTGAGAATCAGCCATGGCGATATGTCGCAGCGCGAACGAACTCTAGAAAGAGCAAATATCGTAGGCGCGACAGGCGTCATGAAATAGAGGCAGACGAGAATCGTCAAGCGCCACTCGCGGTAAAAAAGGTGGCAATACCCAAAATAACAACAAAAAACTGAAGAAAAAAAACGCAATTGACTCCGTAAGTGATGACGTCACAACATGGCGTCTGGGTCCAAACAAACCGTTGCTAGGGGCGTTGCTATGGACTAATGCATGGAGACTCCACATGAGGCTAGATTTTTGCTTGCAAGTAAGTAAATAATTTTTTGTAAGCAACCTAACTTCTTGATATCGAATTATGAAGATGTTCTTGTCGTCTCAGTGTCGTATTGCAACGATGAAAGCCATTTCTGAAGTATTGCAGTCCGCTTTGCGTTGGCAGCAGACGACATGATAGATTTGCTGGCCTCTGTTGCAGCGGGCGTCTTCATTGAATTGCGTCGGCAAACGAGCGACAAAAACAAGTGCATCACCATGGCCGTAGAGGCCTCCGCAATGTGCGTTTTTTTTCGGTGAAGAACCCAGCTTAGTTACGAGGGGTGAAAATGGAGTAAAATCAAACCACGTCATGCAGATCGACGACCTGAAGTGCATTACCGGCGTTATGCAGGCCAGCATGAGAAACAAATCGTACGCCGTCGAGGTAAGTCGGTTGTTATTTTGAATTGCATGCGCGATAGACATGCAAGAATTGCATGTCTATCGCGATTTCGCAGTATTTTGCTTTTTTTTTCTTGGTATACATTAAATTTCGTGGATGTGCTCTTTTGGTGAAGATTCCCATTGACCCCGCGATGCGAGTACAATCTGTAATAAACTCACCTTATGTTTTTTACCCAGTTTTTTCGCGCTTTGGGGTCTTACGGAAATGTGAAGAAACTGCAAGAATCTCTCTCCACGTGATGGTTACAACCAGGTATACAAAGCACCCTCGCATAGCGCGAGTCCGCAAACAAAATTTGTGATCTCAACCGTTCGCCTGAAGTGCTTTTCTCGCGGGTGCAATGCGATCTTTTAGCAGACTATCATCTCGATCGACGCCCGGACTTTCGATAAACCATATTTTGCATCGCACCCCACTATGAAATCTTAAAAGTGTATGAAACTCATTATATTTCAAACAAATTCGATGTCAGAATATCGTCTTTATTCACACGATTCAAACGACGGCCCCACTTGGGCGGCCGGCGTGCGGCAGACGGCATACTTCCTGCATTCGTCGTCTGCTGCAGGCATATCTTGAGGACCGGAAGTTGCAGTCGTAAATATTTCATAAACGAGCGATTACCGGCAGACTTCTGTCGAAACATATATGACATTCAAGCTTTCTACATCTGTGATTTTTATAACTTTAAATCCTACTCCTGATTTTTGAGCGGTCGGGTTTTCGTAGCGAAACGGAGCCACATGTATTCGTCCATAACAACGACCCTAGCAACGGTTTGTTTGGACCCATGACGTCACACTTACGGAGTCAATAGGAATTTGCTGCCGCAATATCACTGTCAAAGCCGAAATGCAACAACTCCACTTATACATAAAAAAAAGGTAAATCTGTTAAACAACATTAGAGCATGGAAAAAAAAAAAGCGCGAGATTAAGTGTGCGTATTAATTTGTATTTTGTCAATTTTATTATTAGCCTTTGCCAGCGCGTTTTGCGATTTAGTGTCCCTTAAGTTTCGGTTTCATTATCAGAACTTAAATGAATAGACAATAATGGCGATGCCCTAAGTAACGGCCGGCAGCTAGCGACACCTAGCCTTTCATTCCCACAAAAGCACAATGAATTGTAGTAAAAAAAAAAAAAGAACTACAGCATGAAAAAGTAATTATATAAATATATATAGCTCTGAAAAAAAAAATGCTGGCTAGTTGTTTGAGACTTTGCCAATATTTTTAATCATGATTTTAAGTTGATCCAATCCAATCCAAAGTACAGGCCGCGGTGCCCGCGAGTCCACAATCTGATAATCTCGCAGCAGACCGGCGGACCTGACGTACTTCAAGCGCAAGGTAGAAGCGAGTTTGTAGTAGCTCTTCGATCTTAAGCGCCTGTGAGCTTCCTGCATGCTCGTTCAGAGTCGATTACCAAATCCGCCATGGACGAACTGCATAACGTCGCGCACCCCAAGCAGCGCACCGAGCATCTCGAGGAGGCGCAAAAACTGCACCGGCGGAGACGGCATCGACAACCCCGTTCAAACGCCGAAGGTTATCCCAAGCAAGGTTCACGAACGCTTCGTTCCACTCCCCGGTCAAGATCCTACCCGAAGAAACCGAGAGCGTGGACGATCTTCAACGGGAGCTCGACGGCCTCGCATCACAGTCTCGGGAGATCGACGAAGAACTGAACGATCTCCGGGCGCAAGGCTTGAAGCGAACCGAAGAACTCGACTGGCACATCGAAAAACTCCACGAATACAATGACGTCCGGGACGCCGCCGCACATAATTATCGGACATCTGGCCGTTTTGGAAGAGTTACGGTCCGGAAAAGCACGAGCAGTACGGCCTTCCGCTCCACGATTGGGGTTGTGGCATCATCCAGGGTGTCTCTTCTCGATTGGTCTCGGTGTCTGCATTGTGTGAAGTCACAATGACATACACAAAAAACAAAAAAATGAATTCGAGTTTTTTTTTTGTTTTTTTTTTTGTTACGGAGTTTTTTAGTAGAGACAAGTTTTCTTTAACAGCTGTTTTCATGTGTTTTGAGGTTTGTGGCTGTCGAACATGGCACAAAGGCGCACACATGTTTTAAGGGAGATTTAGTAAGAAACATAGGTCAAATTTGCAAGTCTACGGTTCCCAGACTTTTGAAATGTTAATCGTTTGTGTATACATAACGCATTGACGTCGCCCAAGCCGCCATTGCTCTGTACCATGCTCCTAGTGCCCATACTTTCTGCAGCATACGTTTGGCACCATCGAATTTGTTCTTGGCAAGGATTAGCGAGAAGAACAGAATTCGGTGGTATGAAATGTATGCTGCAGAATCTGACGGGCAAGGAACACAGTACAAAGTGATGGCGGCTAGTGTGGTGCCATATGATGTCGCGTGCAAGGCATGTATAGTTTGTTTGCGTTAATAATAAATGCCAAGTGCATTACGCATTAATAATAAATGCCAAGTGCAATCAGACTTTCTATTTCGGATGATATGACCCGTATCAAGGGAGAGGATAGAAAATTTTGGCGCTTTCGTAATCCTGAGGCGGCAGAGATAAGCTCACCGCAAAACCGTCCAATGCGGAGAAGAAAAAGCTCACCGGCTTTGTGACGGATGTATAGAAAAGCTCATCCGTGAACCTGAACCGAGCATTGACTCAAGAAAATATGTTCACTCAGCATGAGAGTATGTTCGGATGCCATACGTGCAGGCAGTCATTCTGCATTTCACTAACAACTTATCCAAAATTGATTGCATGACAAAATAAAAATTCTACTAAACCAGCTAATAGAAAAGGACAGACGGGAAAATATAACTACAGTAGCGAGGCTGCAGCTTGAGTAGCTTCTTCCTGAATCGTGACATATTCAATTAGCTTTCATGTACAGACACTTGGATTCTACATTTTAAACTTCATATTTCAGCATTTGAGAAGGGCACGAAAAGTAAGAACTGATATTTCCTCTATCCAGCTGTTTGTTCGCAATTATATATGGCAACACTGTCGAAAACGGTCGACATACAAAGCTGAACAAGGGCTGCAGCAAAAGTGCCTTGCTTTGAAATGTTTCCGCTTGCATGAGACACGCCTGTAAATTTAGTTCCACTACTGCTCTAAAATGTTCAGACCCAGTCAGAGTACAGAAACAAATTGTTCACTTCAGAAATAAACAATGAATGGATAAAGTCCAGCTTGGATGAGATTGAGTCCAGGTGACCTTTTCTTCGTGTCTGCCTAAAGACTGAGTGAGCTTTCTCCAGACCAGCACAAAAGTGGGTGAGCACCTCCGGTGAAGCTTTCCGATTCAGTAACCCTTAGGGGGTATGGACCGGTCAAAACTCGTGGCGAACTCGAATTAATAGCCTAATACACAACACTGGAGGCAAGAGAAATACATACAATTAATGTGCAACACGAAGTTCATTGGCTCAAACATCAATCATCCTATAGACACAATGCTGAGTCCCTCCCAAACCAATCAGGAGTGCAATAACTAAACGGGTGTCATCACCTATTATGTATATTATCTACACGCCTGCATGGCCCCTTCTTCGACATACTGCAGCTATTACACCTGACCAGTCTGCCGCTCAACGCGGTTATACCGCACTAACTGTCGGTCCTCCCGACCCACTGCCCGAGCAGCCTTCAGCGCTGCTGAGAACGTGCTCAGTGCCGGATGCACGCGGCGGCACTGAAGGAGGAGGGTGCCCGCTTCAGCCGTCTTGTCGGCATCTAGTAAACTTTGGACAGCGAGGTCCACGTTGAAGTGTTCCACGGCCGAGTCTCGATTGGCCATGAGGTACGCAACGAGTGGCTCGCAGAGGGGAGTCGACGTCATTTCCTGGCAACAGGTGCAGCACCAGAATTCGTTCCAAGAGACTCTCGTCGTAATCCGATTCCGAAACCTGAAAGAGATGGGACCGAAACAAATTGGAGGCTCGCGAGTCACCGATCTGAAACCAGCCCGTCGTCTCTGTTAGGTGTGTCTTGCTGGGCGGCATCTCGAGTACCTTACACCGTTACTGCGACGGAGCCGCGATTCGCCCACCCCTACCAGTCTAAAAGATTCGGTGTACGTTGCGTGCCGTGGACGTACACTGTTAGGTGTACATCAGCTTTGAAGCCTCGCCAAACGGCACCTTAGATCCTTTCTCCAAGTGAAGCCAGCTCCCAGCTATGAAACCACGCGAAAAGCCTAGACAAACGGCACCTAGTTTCCCCGATCCCAAAGGAGAGGAGTAAAGCTGATGGGTTTCGGCTTCAATCCCATTGGCTGGCACGCGTCGACGAAATAAACATTGAATGACCGCCACCCCATGGCGCTGCGTGCCCGTCGCACACCGGTAACACAAAACGTCCAAGGTCGGAGCGGCGAGGAGAGAGGCGGCGCTCTGCCGTCGACCCAAATACGCTGCAAACGAAATAAGGGAGCGGAAGAATGATGTGCATGCTTTTCGCATTCACAACTCATATGAAGTGCTTAGGTGTACCTCGAGCCTTTTTCTTTTAATAATTGCTTATCAAACATTTAATTTCCCACAGCAATACAAATAAGCCACCAGAAATTCCTGGTTAGTTTACTGGATGCACAGTCTCCACACCCTGTCAAGAACAGTATATTAAGTCTAATTTTTCTGGACTTCAGTCAGAGGCACCTCTTTTGACACAGCACCAATCAGGATAAAATGACTATGTATGACCTCAGTAACAATCGCAGACGTTTTGCTAATCCCTAACTCAATCTACATTCTTTAGTTGTTTCTTTTCTTTTATAATTGCTTGCTGCTAGCCACGTTGTGGTTTGAGGTTAACTCGATTAAAAAAAAAGGCTTGAGGTACACCTAAGCACATTTTATGAGTTGTGAATGCGAAAGCATGAATGTCGGTCTTCCGCTCCCTTAGTTTCGTGTGCGGCGTACTGGTGCGGACAGCCACGTGTTTGCTACTGCCAAGCTTGCGGCCGACAGGCCGAGCGCAAGTTCTCGTGAAGTGGCCGCGCCGCGCATGACATCGGCCGTGCAGCCGCTCTCGGGTCTGCCTGAGCAGGTTCTGGAGAGTCCCGCAGCCAGCCGCTTCCTGTTTGACGGCGTGCTGCGGTGTGGGATCGCAGCGCCATGGGGTGGCGCTCCTTGAAACTGATGCACGTTGGCCAATGGGAGCCTCGTTCCTTGAACCTATGACGCGTAGCCAGCCAATGGGAGCCTATCCATGAGATTTTGGCTTCCTTCGCTCCATTTGGAAAGGTGGAATTTAGCTGCCATTTTTTGTGGCTTTTTTACACCGGTTTCAAAGCTGGGAGCCTTCAGATCGCGGCTTCACTTTGCTTTATTGGAAGGGGAGTTTAGCTGCCGTTTGGCGTGGCTTCAAAGCTGATGACATCGTCTTGCTCCATGGGACAGTCAATGCTTTCGCATTAAAAAGTCAAACAATCGTAGCCCCAAGAATCCTTTGAAACTGGAGAGGAACGAAACAGAATGTTGTCCGACAACACTGGGCGGCAGGTGAAAGAAACATTAGTTGCGAAAGTACCGTAAATAAGATTTTTTCTGACATGCAAACATAAAACCAAAACAAACTATAAGTGTGCACATAAAAAAGAAAAAAGTTATAACACTCACGTCACTCAAGCCTTGCAGAGAATGAGATGGCATCTTTGTGGACCTCTTGGTGGATTGTGCTGAATGCAGCTCTCATCAAGTGAAGGACACTTCCTTTTCTTTTTGAAACCTTCTAGGACATGGCGGCAACACTGTAGTACAAGAATGCAGAGGGGAAAGAAAGTAACTTAGAAGGGGGAGAGGGGGGGGGTCATGTGTTTTTGGTTTTTTAGGCTAGGGTGGCACAAGCTACCACCCATTATAAAGGAAGCAGCCATTAACATCCATTCATTTATCCATACATCCAAGAATGGCATTCCTGGAAGGACCACATAACTGAGTAAACAATAACAGTTGGTACATTAAAAAAAAAGGAATGATCCCCAGCAGAAAGTTTATAAGATCACAACCACAAAATTTCCTTTTGTTTAAATACAACATAGTATCAGTATAGCCAAGATTGTAAAGAGCCGTATATGTAGAAGTTTGGCGCCATTCGTTCAGGGAAGTACAGGAGACAAATGAGGAGGCTCCATTGTGCGCGAAAGCGGGCTGGGGCGTGTTCAGGGCGTCTTCAGAAATTCGAATGTGACCAACCAGAAGCTGGAAATAATACCCTGGCGGTGGTCGCAGAAACAAACCTGATAACTGCATTGGAGTAACTCTCGATGACTGAAAATAAGGTACACGTGATGTTTCAATCACGCTCATCAAAAATGATGGTGGAAGAGTGCGACTAGCGGAACGATTGACATAATCCGTACGCCAAGCGCCGAGGGCCGGGAATCTGCCGGCCCTCGGCATCGACTCGGCCCTCGGCGCATTCCACTCTCTGCCGGCCCTCGGACAGGTCACACTCTGTCCGAGCAAAACAGAGTTGAGCGGCGCATTCGTTTCTTACATCTTTCTGAATGATCATGATGAAAACAACACGAGCACCCAATTTTCAACCCACGAAGAGTTACTACACTTCACTCTTACGTGCTTATTAAAACCATATACGAACATAAACCTTTGATCAGAACTGTTTCTCGCTACCACCGCTAGGGAATCTTTTCGGCTTCTGGTTGGTCAAGAGAGCATGCCAAGCCCTCTTCCGAGTCTGGCCGCACACCCTGGCTCTGCCCGCGCCTCCCATTGACCAAACTCTCTACATATACGGCTCTGAGATTGTATCAGCATATCTATGAGTGTTTAAAGGAAAAAATTAGGGAAGAAATGCAAAAATCTAATTCAATTTTATTAAACTGTGTCTAATAGCATCCTAAGCTTGTGTTAGAATACAAAATCTAAAAATAAAAATTAAAGGAAAAAGACTTACTACCTCATTCAAATTTGTCTCTCTGATAAATACTATGTTAGCATATTTTCCCATTTAAATTCAACCATAACCATACACAAGAGACGAGATAAAATCTTGCAAATCGAATAGCCAACAGGAGAAGAATACTCGAAAGACGGACCCACCTTGACGCTAAGATTGCAGTTGGCGATAGAACAAGAACAGGCTGCCCGCGGCATCCAGTGTGTTGCGCGGATTTCCGCCAACCTCGAAGAGTTTGCAAAGAAGGCGACACCAGGGATTTTCGCTGGATCCCTAAAAAAGATAAACAAGATCACGGAAGATGTGTTGAAACAAACCATTCACAGGGTCTTGATCATGTCAGTTTCCGCTGGCACGATCGCAGGTTTCAGATTGGTCGGGAATCGTTCGAACGAGTAATGCCCATCCAGAAGTTGCACTATTTTGATGCGGAATTACTGTCCGGTTTGTGTAAAACATCTTTTTAAGAGTAAAAAAGAACAAATAAAAAAATAAATAAACTATTTCTCGTAAGTATCCAATTCGTACAACTACCCAGTTAACTCTGCTGGCAGTAAGAGCTATGCCAGGTCACAATCGTTTAAATTGAGAAAGCAAATGCCATGGAAAACGTTCCTCCACAGTATATATTCCTAAGGAAGCAGCGGGTCAGAGAACATTACAGTAGTAATCTAAAGTACCAATGCTGGGGCTGATAAGAGAAAGTGACGAACAGACACAATCATCCTGACATTACTTATACACTAAAAAAAGACGAAAGCTTCGAAAAATTTTCTATCTGAAGGAAGCTGGATTTAAAACAGTCACAACAGAAAATGCAATGTAGTAAGTTCTCTAGCACAAAATTGCGAGCACAAATATAAATGGGGTCCATTCAGAGGAGAGGCTGCATATGCGTTTTGCCTAGTGAGACTCCAGAGGTGTTCCGCGTTGCAACAGTTTTCCGAGTACAATACAGCTAGATTCCTTGGTGCAGCGTTCGAGCAAAGTTACGTCGAACATTTGTCTGCATGGTAACATCATCCAGCTCCAGGCTTTCATGCACCTGCAGAGGGCCCAAGTGAAAGGAAAGTTGTTTAAAAACCAAACAGAGAAAATTAAAACTTTTATCTGAAGGTTTGCTCATGCCAGCCATTCTGATGTCATGGTAATATGTCGAGGGTTGTGCACAAGGGGCATGTGTAAAAAAGAATAAATCGTAAATAGCCAAAGTGAACATCACAGGGCAACAGCTTAATGCACTGTTCATTATCCATACATTCCCCACTTTCATTGTCTTTCGGTTTGTCTACATGCACCATCTCAATATACGGGTAGGTAATGTGTCATGGTCATGCGTGTTAGAGGTGTATCACAACTTATGCCGAGATGTCCAGAACAAATACAGCTTCTAAAAAAAAAAAAGAGATTGGTTTCTATGTTAAACATGGAAGCTTGTTTACAAACAAGCCTGTGTTCGCCCTCACAGAGGTGTGGGCACTCGCGGATGCGCAAAAAACAAATTTGCGTCACATGGAAAGTGTTTCTGCACGCAGGCACTAACAGCAAGCGCCACTGCACAGTTGGCATGATGTCAGGAGAGATGAGTTTGTGTACCGTCAGTCGTATGCAAGTCCAGAATGCGCCAAACAAACATCATCACGTAGCACGTGCCATGGCATCCAATTGTTCCGTGCGAGCCAACCAGAAAAGGCTAGCTGCTACAATGAGCAACGAGTGGCGATCTTCACAGATGCACCTCTATAATGAAGACAATGTGCGCCGGTGCTGGAAGTAAAATTCGCTGGCGGTAGGGTTTGAGAGGAGCTTCTATTCACATTCTTAACTTGTATCTGACTTATAATAAAGTGTGACATTCATTGGAGCTGCGATACTGATTATCATAACTGAAAAGCTGAGGAGCATTCAAGGTTGCCGCCTCACCTCGTAGTCAGGCCCACTCTGACCAGACTGGCGTCTGCTACGCAGCAGGACGAGAAGTCAGGTTCTCGTCTTCGGCACCCAAGGGCCACACTCTGTGGAAATGTATACCTTGTCAGGGTCAGGTCCGCTTCGGCCTAAACACAAGCTCAACAATAGCCACGCACATTTTAACAATTTGCCAACACACTGGGGTCAGCTCATGCTGAGTTTGCACGCTAATCGAGTATATCAGCTAGATGTTTAAACCGCATGCCATGACAGACATCCCTGTGACGCCAGATTATGCGACAAGAGATGTTTGGCGGTGTGCCAGCAATGGGTGATAGTCATGCTGCGCGAATCATGCAACAGGAGTAATGGCAGTGGTCACTTGCCAGTTTCATACAGCGACAGTTTTTATTCTATGAATTTTATAGTACAAACCATTATGAGGGGGTTTGCGGTGTGCATTACCGAGATGTTATAGCTCAGTCCGCCCGGCGACTCCAGAGAAAAAAACGCCAAATTCATAAAATATATTGCACATACAAGT
>JAZHYW010000364.1:0-10955 GCA_037355805.1 Ixodes ricinus
GGCTCGATTTACATTTTTGGTAAATGAAAAACCGTGATTAAGCAAAATAGCCCTTTTGCGAAATCCCCAAGCGCCCCGGCCCGCGCGCGAGGAATTGTGGGAGAGATTGTCCCTCGCCTGGCCGCTGTGCCTTGAGATCGCATTGCCTTGTCGCTTCCCTAGCTCCTCTTAATCCTCTGTTTTTCGATTCCATTACCTATTTTTATCTATTCCAGTGTATTTTTTATTGCTTCTAAGTGTTTCTATTCTTTTCTGCGCGCGATATTTCTTGTATATTTATATAGTATTTGTGTCTTTACTTTGCCTTTTTCGACGGGAGTGCCGACGGACAACACGCCGCTTCGCGCGTCGTTCCCCAGGTGAGTACTACCGTTGCTACCGATTCCTATCGCGCTGTTAGCTGTTCATTTTGGTTCATTGGACCCGCGTGCAGTCGAGAGGAGCCGTTTATGAACACCCGCGCACATGTAGGCAAAGCTCTGAATCAACACTCGCGACGCGAGAGCCGAGTGCGCTGTGATTTGGCCGCCCGCGCTCGCTCCGTTGACTCGCACTGTAGCGTATGCCTTCGAGTGCCGCTTACTTGACCAAGATACAGCACGCCGCTTTGTCGCCGCGAACCATTTGTCCGAATGCCTGCGAAACCGTAACACCGTTTGACATATCCAACGCTGCGGCGCCTGGCAACTGCACACAGCGGCGCGCAGTTGTCAGCACTTGAAAAAGGTTGTTTGCAACTGACAACCGCCTAGCAGATAGATTAAGAAGGCATACCATAAGCGCATACAAGCCGCTACGTTGGGCCACCGGCGCTTGCGAAGGGCTCGCGCCGCAGCGCGCAGTTGTCAGGCACCGCAGCGTTGCATATGCCTCAGCTTCGCAAACATTCGGACAAATGGTTCGCGGCGACAAAGCGGTGTGCTGTATGTTGGTCAAGTAAGCGGCACTCGAAGGCATACGCTACAGTGCGAGTCAACAGAGCGAGCGCGGGCGGCCAAATCACAGCGCACTCGGCTCTCGCGTCGCGATTGTTGATTCAGAGCCTCTGCCTACCCCTATCACATGTGCGCGGGTGTTCATAAACGGCTCCTCTCGACTGCACTCGGGTCAAATTGAACCAAAATGAACAGCTAACAGCGCGATAGGAATCGGTAGCAACGGTAGTACTCACCCGGGGAACAACGCGCGAAGCGGCGTGTTGTCCGTCGGCACTCCCGTCGAAAAAGGCGAAATAAAGACACAAATACTACATATATACAAGAAATATCGCGCGCAGAAGAGAATAGAAACACTTAAAAGCAATAAAAAATACACTTGAACAGATAAAAATAGGTAATGGAATCGAAAAACAGAGGATTAAGAGCAGGCAAGCGACAAGGCAATGCGATCTCAAGGCAGAGCGGCCAGGCGAGGGACAATCTCTCCGACAATTCCTGGCGCGCGGGCCGAGGCGCTTGGGAAAATAGCAAATCGTCTATTACTCTAGCTCAAAATTGTCACGAACACTTGGCACACATGTTTACACTGAAGCGCACCTAACATAATTTAAAAGTAGAACGAAAACGGGACGAGATTCGCTTACCGCTTCACGGAGACAGGCGCCTTCGGATCCTAAGCCTAACGGGCGAACTGGGCGAACTTCGAAGTCTCCGGCGATCGGACGAGGCGACCCGGCTGCGCTTCGCTGACAACGCCTGGTTGAACTATGAGAGGCGCCGTCGAGTTGAGAACCAGAGTCGCACTAGAAGCGGACCGCCAAACAGCTGTCCCGTAAAACGTAAAACGAGCCGACGACCCCCACACGTCGCTATCTCCGCGGCGACGGGAACTGGAAGCGTGGAAGCCGGGAAGTTAGCAAAGCCGCAGCAGCGGAAGCCACCGGGCGGAAGCTTTACGTTTCGGTTTCGCTTTTCTCTTTCTCCGACGCCGGCTACGGTTGCGGGGTGGTGGGTTTGCGGCTGGTTCAGACGACGAGAGGAGCCACGAAAAGTCGCCGAGTTGGCCGAGTACGAGTCACGGCCCACAATACGAGCAACGGGCCGTTTGCCGCTGTCGACCGGTGATGCGGTATCCTCGGCTTGGTGTCACGATCGGTTTGTTGCCGTGCACGTTGGCTTTGCTATGCGGTACGGCTGATGCGGCTGTCGAATACTTGTGGAGCACATTATTCGAGACAGTCGCCCCAAGACATCGCCGTGAAGAGTTGACCGAGGAATTTGCGTGAGCTCAACGTCGGTCTATGTTCCGTTTCGACATGTATGGTATATGTAACGATACCGTTGGTAAACGATGGACGTTTTTCTTGGAAGATGGCGGTCGCCTCTCTGCATGCATGATTTTGTGATACCGGTCGTCCTGTGGTATAAGCGTTTTGTGGAAAGTTGGCGGTCGCCTACGTCATCGGACGCAAAATCATACCAGGCACACCGATTCATATCGGTAAGCAAACTGGCTGTCTGTGTAGAAAGAGGCGGAGCCATAGCGGTATCGGTATCTCCAGTTATGCAGAACGCCAAACCAAACTAGGTGCATCCATAATAACAAGAAATTATGGTGGTGTCATACAAGAACTGTTGAAGCAGCAGGTATGTTTCTCGTACGTTTTTCCAATAGGGATGTGTTGTATAATCGACCACATACGCATGAAAGTGGTCATCAAAAAACCTCGTTTGCAAGATTGTGGCAACAATGAACACCCTCTCATTAGAGATGACAATCATAGTCACTTCAGCAAAGTCTGGGAGGTCATCATCAAAAGCCGTCAGAGGAAGAACACATTCTTTTCTAAATGTCCGCTGGGACATGGTGACACTGTTCACTGTAGTGACTTGTGCACTCCAAAGTTCCAGCTCATGAAGTCTGTCTTGCAGTAACTCTGGCAGCTCTTCAAAAGGCACCCGCTTGCATCCTGATGTGGTGATCTGTTCTTTTGGCTGGGAGAGATGATACATCTCGTAGAGCTGATGTCTGGTGCTTAAAGTACGACATATGTTGATGAAGTTGCGGGTTTTTCGGGCAAGCGACTTAAAGTATTGATGTTTTGCTTCGAACCTCATTGATGACAGCTTGGACAGTGGCCCGTACAGCCGAATCAAACGAGGGTAATGAATCAAGTAGTGCATCTTGGGGATGACATTGACCTCAGGAAAGACTTGTGTAAATGCACTATAGAAGTCGCTGATCAAAACCTTCAAGTAGGGGATCGTGTTGGTAGTGAGCTGAGGGGCACATACAATGTCAACAATTCTCCTCAGAGCGAGATACACACTGTATGCATCATTGTCCTTTGGCACAACATCTCCTACCAGCAATGAGAAGAAACGAAACAAGCATAGCTTCTCGGCTGCCGATCCCTTAATGCCGAAATTTCCCATAATGCTTGGACGAGACAGAGGTGGTGGCCTAGACTTTTTGTCATTATCGTGAAACTCAAACGCCTCGAGTCTCTCATTTAACAACTTCAAAGTGAGCATACCTTCGGAAACAAGTCTCTTAATCACGTGCTTCAGTACAAAAGGGATTACTCCCTCATGCAAGTCGTGCATTATATCTGGTGGCAAGCTTTGTGTTGCGTCAAACGACCGAACTTCAGCCATGCAGCTTGGGCCACACACCCCATAAGTGGAGACAAGACTTGGGTCACTCTCAACCAAGAGCACATGTCGGGCATGGAGAGATGATGTACGTAAGACAAATTGACTTTCGTCCCACTTGTCGTTCAGATCGCTTTTGGTAGCCAAACAGAACCTGCATATAGAGCCACTTGAAAAACACTCCCTGAAGGCCCCAATTTGGTGACTTGACAGGTTGTCACCGGTGACACAGAACAAAGAACCATGCACTCTTTCATTGTTTATGAGGATCCCCTCAGCTTCAATCTTCTGAAGCTCCTCAATGAGTGGTGTCAATATTTTTTTAGTCCATGCTCCTTCACTGTGGTGCTCTTGACTAAGAGAACAAGATGCTTGTCTGTTGTTCTTGAACGACATTTGGTGGATGTGTTCAGTAGAGTGAAATACCCAGCAAGCAACTTGTGCACACCTCTCTTGCTTCCAATGGGATTGCAAACTTCAAACTCATCAAAGTACAGTTGCAGAGCAACCGACTTCTCACGGCGAACATTGTTCAAAACATCATTGTTCCTAAACAATTGCCCGTCACACACATCCTGGAGCAGCTTGGAATCCTCTGTAATATCTAATGCCTGGTAATGCCCCTTTAATTTCAGAAGGGCAGTGATGGTTTTACTGATTGGTATATACTCATAACTGTCCTTGTTACTGTGGCCTTCACCTCTGCCCAAGGCCACTGTGACAGGCGCGACGTAACCAAGCATGCTTTTCCATGATGACTCTCGCCCTGATTTGCTAGTCAGTTGATTGAAAGGCCTTGCATTGATCTGTCCCAACTTCTCTTTGTAGATGTCAATATATGCAATTAGATCATTTGAGATCTCATCAACTGTTGCTTCGGTCAACTGCCGTTTTTCTTTCCATTTTAGCAGCAGCAGCGACAAATTTTCAGCAGGGCCACGAGTAACAGCTTCCAAACCGCTTTCTGATGTTCCCGGTATGTCATCTGCAATGCCAGTGCCTTCACAGCTGTCGTCCTGAGGAGCAATCGGGGCAGAGAAACCTTTGGGTGTTGAAGTTCCTTGCTCCTCAGGAGCGCTACGAGGGCACAGCTGTCAAAACAGTGCTGGTGATGTCGATTGACATGCTTCTTAAATGAAGAGTACAACCTGAATGTCTTCGCACAGCCTTCCAAGCCACACAACCAATCACCTTCGTGGCTGTGCCATGTACCAAAGTGCCGGAAAAGAGCCTTTAAGGAAGGAGCTCTTTGATTGCACTTAGTACACACAAAGGTGTATACGGATTCCATCTGTAAGGTAAAAAGAGAGAACATAGTAAAGTTGGCAATCAACTTCATGTGTAGAGATTTAGCAAATAAGTATTGCTGTGGTTGTCTGCTATCTAAAGGCTGGTTCACACATTTGTGTCGGATCTGTCTGCAGCAACCAAAACAACAGGAGCGATGGGTCACCCTGACAACCATAACTCATGATCGCTTCACAAACCTATACTTCTTACATAGCTTGTCACACTGGTGTACGGCGAGCAGTTGACCGAATGTTTCCATCGTACGTGTCGCTTCAGTCACTTTGAATACAACTGATGAAAACGTGTGACGCAGCCTTTGTTGGAAAATGACTAGTGGAGGTGATGCTGTCTCCCGCCTGGTCCATTTTTTTTCTTAGATTTTGACTTCCCAGCTTCTTCTTACTTCGAGTGCCTCGCCGTTGCCCACGCCTTCGTTTTCCTTCGCCTTCTTTTGCCTCTTTGCGTTTTCGTCAACACCGTTTCGAATCTCTCTGTTAGGTATGCATAACGAGGGTTTATTTACAAGGCCGACTTCGGCCGCGTACAAGAGTCGAAGAGTAGAGAACGGAATGGCGAACCGTGAGTCCTTCCACGTCCGCCTACTGGAGGATGGCGCTGCTATCGCTCACAGTTGCCCGATGATCTGCTGCATACACAACATCCCTTCCCCCTACGGAACATAGTCCTGGTAGCGCCGTGGGGGTCTTCTCTCACGTTGAGGGTACCTAGGAGCTCCGGTTGTTGCAGGTTGGCTGGAAGAGCTCTGCTCCTGTGAAAGGCTCCCAGGCAGGTTAGGACCGTCGGGTCTAGGCGGGGAGGTGGTGGGGCTGGCCGGTAGACTTGGACTTGGAGAATCTTCATTCACACCCAACAGTGGTGGGTCCTGGCCAACCACAGAGGGGTGATCACCATCGGTCGTGTCACCACAAGTGTCACTGGCAGCTCCACCAAGGTCTAGTGGACTGGCACGGTTGCGGAGTTGATCAACGTGCCTTCGCCAAACGCGACCGTCGGACAGACGAACATGGTACGACAGGGGTCCTGTGACTGAAGCGATGAACCCGGGAACCCACTTGGTGCTACCTTGATAGTTCCGTGCATACACCGCATCACCGGGACAGAACTCCCGAACTCGTTGAGAGCCGTCTCGGAAGTAACGCTCCAGAGATGATCCATCTAGATGAAAATCTGGATGCAGACGGTCTATGGCAGATCGCAGTCGTCTCCCCATCAGAAGTTCAGCCGGACTCTTCCCCGTAGTTGTACTGGGTAAGATGTGCTGGCCCAACAAGAAACGAGACAGCTTTGTTGCCCAGTCTCCCTCAGACAACTTGCGTAGCACTTGTTTTGTTTCCCGTACCATCCTCTCAATCTGCCCATTGGAGGACGGGTGATAGGGTGCGACTGTAATGTGCCGGATCTGGTTCTTGGTTGCAAACTCAGCAAACTCTTCTGACGTGAACGCAGTTCCATTGTCCGACACTAAAACTTCGGGAATGCCAAAGCGAGCAAACATCGCCCGAAGTTCCTTGAGTACTGCTCTGGTCGACATTGATTCCATCAAGGAAACTTCCAACCACTTGGAATGCGAATCGACGACCAGCAGAAAAACTTTCCCCTTGAAGGGACCGGCAAAGTCGATGTGCAAACGAGACCAAGGGTTCTTCGTGAACTCCCATGGGTGTACCGGTGCCTTGCTGGGGGCTTGTCGAGTTTCTTGGCACACTTGGCAGCCAGCTACCTTGCGTTCGACGTGACTGTCGATGCCCGGCCACCACACTGTGCTGCGTGCAAGACCTTTCATCCGCACTACTCCAGGGTGCGTGGTGTGTAGGGTGTCAAGGACTTGAGCCTGTGCGGGACCCGGAATCACAACACGAGATCCCCAGAGCACACAGTTTCTGTAGCTGGACAATTCGTTCTTCCTGGCCACAAAGGGGCGGAATTCCTCTGGCAGCTTCCCTGAAGGCCAGCCTTGCAAAATCCAGCGGTGCACACGCGACAGAACCGGGTCAGTCCGTGTTAATGCTGCGATCTTGGTAGAATCTAGAGGAACCTCCGGCGCTGCCTCAAGCAGCAAGATGTCTCCCAACGGTGGCTCATGCTCATCCTTGACAGGAAGCGGAAGACGACTGAAAACGTCGGCATGTGGCAGCTTGGAGCCAGGTACGTACAACAGTTCGTAGTTGTATGCAGAAAGTTGCAGACTCCAGCGCAACATCCGAGGTGACAACACGGCAGGAACAGGCTTGGCCTGGTGCAAGAGGCCCAGCAACGGCTTATGGTCTGTCAAGAGTTGAAACTTCCGACCAAAAACGTACTGGTGGAATTTCCGAACACCAAATAGCAAAGCCAGAGCCTCCCTGTCTATCTGCGCGTAGTTACGTTCTGCTTTTGACAAAGTTCTCGAGGCAAAGGCCACTGGTCTTTCAACACCGTCTTCTCCCACTTGGCTCAGTACAGCACCCAGCCCGCACGGAGACGCATCGCAGGCCAGCCTTATGGGGCGTGACACATCGTAGTGTGCTAGGACGGCTGATGATTCCAGCAGGCTCTTGGCACTATGGTACGCCTTTGCTTCAGTCTTTGTCCAAATCCATGCCTTGTCCTTGTCCAGGAGGCGATAAAGTGGCTCCAACACATGTGAAGCTCCCTTCAGGAAACGGCCATAGAAATTTAAGGCTCCCAAGAACGACTGTAGCTCCTTCTTGTTCGTTGGTTCCGGAGCTTGCTTGATGGCTTCAACTTTTTCACCCAAAGGACTTACTCCGTCCTTGTTGATACGGTACCCCAGGTACGTCACTTCCTTGTCCCTGAATGCACACTTGTCGGCATTCAGACGAAGCCCATCGTCTTGGATACGCTGCAGCACCTTACGCAAACGTTCGTCGTGCTCGGCGACTGTTCTTCCACCAATGAGGATGTCATCCAGAAAACACTGAACTCCTTCAAGTCCGTTCAGTACTCCTTCCATGTAACGCTGGAAGATGGCTACTGCCACTGCTACACCAAACTGCAATCGCGTCACCTTGAACAGGCCCTTGTGTGTTGTCACGGTCTGCAGCATGGCGGTGTCCTCGTCGACACAGAGTTGTTGGTAAGCTTGATCCAAGTCAAGACGGGAAAACACCGAGCAACCTCCCAGTCTTGCGAGCAGTTGCTCTGGAGTGGGCAGTGGGTAAGTCTCCCACTTGACGACTGGGTTGAGCGTTCCCTTGTAGTCTCCGCAAATTCTCATCTTTCCGTTCTTCTTTAGAATCGGAACAATAGGCGTCGCCCAACGAGAATGCTTGACCGGGACATAAATCCCTTGCTCCACCAACTTCTCGATGGCTTCATCCACCTTCGGCAGAAGAGCGAAAGGTACTTGCCGTGACTTGTGGAACTTGGGTGTGGCTTGCTCCTCCACTTCAATCCGCACCGGAGGACCTGTGCTCTTGCCTAACCCAGGCTTGAACACATTTGGGTAGTCCTCCAGCAGAGCTTTGACACTCGTCAACACCTTGCGTTGGTTGCGTACAGCTTGCGTTGGTTGCGTACAGCCCTCTCCGCTGGAACTCTTGGAAACTGAAGCTCCGTTGAGCTGGTGCAGTCCTTCCAGGGATATGCATAATGGTTGAAACCAGTCTCTCCCCAGGATGCTGATTCCAGACCCTTTTGTGACAAGTAGAGGTAGCTTGCACTCTCTACCGTTGTACTTGACCAGAACTTCCACTTCGCCCACGATCCGGACAGGCTGCTGTGTGTAGGTCCGCACTCCTCTGGAACACGGTCGAAGTGCCTTCCTCGAGATTCCCAGCTTGCTCAGTGTCCTCAGGTTGACAATGGAACAGACGGATCCAGAGTCCACTTCCATCGATACCTGCTGTCCGTTCACGGTGACCGTTGCCATGAAAGCTGGCAGTCCACTGGCGATGTGGTAAAGTCCGTATACTCCTGAGCGTCCCAACTTGCCTGGGCGTTTGTCGTCGCTCTTGGCCCTGCTCCTCGCCTGTTCCTTTTGACGGCAGGCGCGAACGATGTGCCCTTTCCGCTTGCAGAAATGACACTCTGCGTTGCGGAACCCACAGCTTGTAGCGTCGTGGTCGCCGTTGCAGCGGAAACACCGCCCTGTTCTTGTCGCTTTTGGCTCTCTGGAGGGTTCTTGTTTTCCGCCCGGCTTGGCACCCTTGGGCACTTGACCCATCCGATGTAATTCGGACGCCGCAGGCAACGCTCCTCTGATGTTTTCCGTTTGCCGCGTGGCATACTCGGCAGCGACAGCCTTATCGTACGCTTTCTTGAAGTCCAGCGTAGTCTCAGCCAGAAGACGTCGTTGCAGCCCTTCGTCCCTAACGCCGCAGACGAGACGATCGCGGAGCATGTCTTCCAGGAAGACGCCGAACTCGCAGTGCTCGGAGAGTCGGCGCAAGTCCGCGACGAATTCCGCGATGTCTTCACCAGGCTGCTGACTTCGTTTGTGGAATGAGAAACGTTGTACGATTACCGAAGGCCTTGGCGTGAAGTGGCTTGTGAGCTTTGAAACTATCTCCGCGTACGGCGTCTCTGCCGGCGTCGCCGGCGAACACAGCGAGCGAAGGATAGCGTACGTAGCCGGACCGCAGACGCTGCACAGCACTGCTCTCTGATGCTGCTCCTCGACCACGCCGTTCGCCGCGAAGTAGAACTCCAGGCGTTCCTTGTACGTAGGCCAGGCTTCCGGGTGGTCCGGCGAAAACTCTTCCATGTGGCCCAGTCGACCCATGAAGACGTTCGGAACGCTAGGCTTAGCTTCCGAAGCCATCTCGTTCTGCCCAGCTACCGCCGCCGCTGACAGCCGCTCGCCCTCGTTGCCTCGTGTGGAGTCTCGCCGCTTGCTTTTACTTCTTCATGCGGCCGCCGTCGCTTACCGTTGGTCCGTGACCTCGTCGCCAAATGTTAGGTATGCATAACGAGGGTTTATTTACAAGGCCGACTTCGGCCGCGTACAAGAGTCGAAGAGTAGAGAACGGAATGGCGAACCGTGAGTCCTTCCACGTCCGCCTACTGGAGGATGGCGCTGCTATCGCTCACAGTTGCCCGATGATCTGCTGCATACACAACACTCTCCGTCGTTGTTTTCCTCTTGCAAGTCAGCTGCTCTATCGTTCCCAGTCTCACAGATGTCACTTTCTGAAATTTCCCATTTCTTTCTACGCCGAGATTTTGCTCCGTTTGGTACTGTTCGTGGTTGCTAAAGCTACCTCTTCTCCATCTAACATTTCGTGCGGCATTCGTCAGCTAGTGCGTCCTTTATTGTTTCCGTCGTTTCCGCCCTTCAACTGCCGTCTCCACGCGACCTTCCTTGTAAGGGATCTCTTTCGTGGTCTCTGAACTTCCGACGAATGCCGCGACGAAAGGTTAGATGGAAAAAGAGGAAGGTCGAAGAAATAGATATCTCAGCGACCCGAAAACATCTTTTGCGTAATTAGTCGCAACGAACTGACTTATAAAAAGGACTTGGTTTAATATGTACATGACCGCGGTAAATCCATCCTGACAATTGCCCTGCTTCTTCGTCGTTCCAAAACCAAAGAATGTCTCTTCTCGCGCCACCAACACTTCTTCGTCCTCAGTCCCAGACACGATCTCGTTCACTGAAAAAATGGACCAGGCGGGAGACAGGATCGCCCTCCATTAGTCATTTTCCAACACAATCCCCAAAATGCGCGAGGAAATCGCTCATTCACTATCAGTTCTAATGGGTATAAAAGTTGAATTGGTCTCTTCAATACTTGTCCCCTCGGCATGTTCACAGCACAGGATCGCACAATTCCATGCCGGCCGTGGTAAACTTCTCGGATCCGACCAGTCCGCCATAGATGCCTTGGAGTCTTGTTCTCCTCGACGAGAACGAGGTCTCCTTCTTTAACTTGACTGTCTTTACGACAATGCGTTTCATGTACTGACCGGGTTGAAGCAAGTAGTCTTTACGCCACCTCTACCAAAAGTGGTCTAGTAGCCGCTGACGATGCCTCTAGCGCCGAGTGACTTCACTCCTATGTAGATGGCTGAAGGTCCTCCAGCTGGGTTGGAAGAGCTGCCGCCGTTTTC
>JAZHYW010000365.1:0-36203 GCA_037355805.1 Ixodes ricinus
AAGGCTGCCACGAAGCGGGACACGAGCACGCGCTCGCGCTCGGGCTCTGGAACAGACTCTCGTGGATCCAGCCCAGCCAGGTCGGCTATGGACCGCTATGCTTGCTATGTAAATAATGTACATAAAGTCTAAATACATAACATTGGCGACGAGGTGAAGAACCTACCAGCGCGCTGTTCACGGTGCCATGGCGGAAGCGACGGCACCAGGGGCGCCGGCATTTGGCTGCATCGGTGAGTTCGAATCAAGCAACGGTGCAACATGGCCACTTTACCGCGAACGACTCGAGTTCTACTTTATCGCAAACGAGGTAAAGTCAGCCGAGAAGAAGCGTGCAATCCTTTGCACGGTCTGCGGGGCGGCAACGTACGCAATTATTCGTTCGCTCTGCTCACCGGCTTTACCCTCCGAGACAAGCTACGACGACATCGTCTCCAGACTAGCGGCCCACTTCAACCCGAGGCCGTCTGTCATCGTCCAGCGTTTCCAGTTTGGGAAACGCGACCAGCGTCAAGGGGAGAGTATCGCCGACTACATCGCCGAGCTTCGCCGGTTGTCGGAACACTGCGATTTCGGGCCGACGTTGGATGACATGCTCCGAGACAGGTTTGTCTGCGGCCTCCGGGAAGAGTCCCTTCAGCGACGGCTTCTGTCCGAGCCCGAATTAACCTTCTCGGTAGCCAAGGAGAAGGCGATTGCAGCAGAGTACGCCCACCGTCAGACAGAGAAGATTCGGGGAGCGGTGCCCGCCGAGAGCAGCGACGTGTGCCGGGTCGGTAAGCACACGACTTCGAACACTAAGGTGAACTCCTCAGCGTCAAGAGATGCAGCTGCGCTGAAGTCACAGCTAAAGGAAAGCAAGTGTTTTCGCTGTGGAGGGACACACACCCCAGACGAGTGTCGTTTTCGACACGCCCAGTGTCATTTCTGCAAGCAGCGGGGCCACGTCGTGAAGGTTTGTCGACGGAAGGCGAAGCAGTCGTCACCTACACCTAAGCCGACAGGTGACAAACGCCCAGGCCAAGGCGGTCGGCGGCGCGACGGTGAGACGGCGGACATGTTCGGCATTTTCCAAGTAACTGCCGAGGAGCCTGCAGTCCGGGTCGTCGTCGAGGTTAACGGAAACCCTCTCGAGATGGAAGTCGACTCGGGAGCCGTGTGTTCCGTGATCAACGAGAGAACTATGCGCCAGCTGCGGTTGTCCAAGCACAAGCTACGCCCTTGTGAACTGCGTCTTCGCACGTACAACCGGCAGGAACTGAAGGTGCTAGGCTCTGTGATGGTCCAGGTCACATACAAAGGGCGTCAAGAGCTACTGCGTCTTGTCGTGATCAAAGGAGCAGGCGTGGGCTTGCTGGGCCGTGACTGGTTTAAGGCTCTCGGGATTGAGTTAAAAGTAAATCAACTGCAAGGAGAGTCGAAGAGCCAGAGTCCGTCCACAGCAGCAGTGCTGCGAAGTCACGCCGAGGTCTTCGAACCGGGTCTGGGTAAAAGCAAAGGACCACCAGTCCGAGTCGAAGTTGAACCGACCGCTCAGCCCAAATTTTTCAAACCACGTCCAGTTCCTTTTGCCTTACTACCAAGAGTGGATGAAGCCTTGGACAAGCTCATCAATCAAGGCATTTTGGAACCCGTACGACATTCCCGTTGGGCGACTCCAATAGTACCTGTGATCAAGAAGGATGGCACAGTGCGAATTTGTGGCGACTACAAGAGTACTGTAAACCCTGTCGTTCGTTGGGAAAGCTACCCCCTGCCCACAACGGAGGAACTTTTTGCGAAACTGGCGGGTTGTGCCAAGTTTTCCAAGCTGGATTTAGACCAAGCATACCTGCAAGTGACCGTCGATAGTGAGACAGCGGACCTTCTCACCATCACCACACACCGTGGACTTTTCCGGGTCACGCGCCTGCCGTTCGGAGTAGCTGTTGCCGTTGCTATTTTTCAGAGATACATGGAACAGCTGCTGCAAGGACTGGAAGGGGTGCAAGTTTTTCTAGATGACATCCTCGTAGGCGGTAAAGATGACGCCGAGCACAACACCCGTCTGCAAGCAGTGCTTCAACGAATTAAAGACGACGGTGTCCGGCTGAAACGTGACAAGTGTACTTTTGGAGCGGATGAAGTCGTATTCCTGGGTTATAAAGTCAGCAAGGCAGGAATACAGCCGACGGATGACAAAGTCAAGGCTATCCATGAAGCACCCGAGCCGAAGTGTAAGAAGGAGTTGCAAGCGTTCCTAGGAGCACTAAACTTCTACAACAGGTTCCTGCGGGGAGTGTCACACATTTTGGAGCCCTTGCACAGGCTGCTCGATGACGGCCATAAGTGGAAATGGACAATGCGGGAAGCAGAAGCGTTCCAGCGGGCCAAGAAGTTACTGCAGTCTTCGGACGTCCTTGGCCACTACAGTGTCCACAAGCCACTGGTTATGGCCTGTGATGCCTCTCCGTATGGACTTGGGGTGGTGCTGAGCCACGTCGACAGCGAAGGCCGAGAGGTTCCGGTAGCATATGGATCTCGAACAATGACACCTGCCGAACGGAACTACGCACAGACAGACCGCGAAGCCCTGGCAATAGGTTTCGGAATACGGAAGTTCCACAAGTTCGTCTATGGCCGGCATTTTCGGATTGTGACAGATCACAAACCTCTACTGGGACTCCTGCATCACACAAAACCAATGCCTCAGGTCCTGTCACCGAGGATGTTGCGTTGGTCGTTAATGCTGTCTGCTTACGACTACGAGCTGGAGTACAGGCCTGCTCATCAGCTCAGGAACGCAGATGCACTGAGTCGACTGCCTCTAACTGAGAAGAACAGCCCACCTGACCAGAAACTTTTTGAAGTCCGGATGCTGGAGACTGCGCCGGAGATTCCTTGGGATGCCCAAAAGATTGCACGATGCACCCGCAATGACCCAACCTTGGCCCGAGTTCTACATTGGACAGTGGTCGGATGGCCTCAAAAGAAACTGCCGGACCAGTTCAAGCCCTTCGTTCGACGGCAGCATGAGTTGTCAGAGTATCGGGGGTGCCTACTCTGGGGGAGTAGAGTTATCGTTCCGGGGCAAGCCAGAGACCAGGTCTTGGAGTTGTTGCATACCATGCATCCCGGAATCGTCCGCATGAAGGCGCTGGCTAGAAGCACAGTTTGGTGGCCAGGCATCGATCAAGATATCGAAAGGAAGGTCCGCACCTGCCTACCCTGCCAGGAGACTAGGCCGGAACCTGCACGCGCAAGGCTGCATCCGTGGGACTTTGCCAGAAACCCTTGGTCCCGGATCCATATAGATTTTGCCGGGCCATTCCAAGGAAAGGTTTTCCTTTTGGTGGTGGACGCACACTCGAAATGGCTGGAAGTCATCCAGATGGCATCCATGTCTTCAGCAACAGTTTGTCAAAAGCTGCGAGCGTTGTTTGCAACACATGGTATTCCAGACACTATAGTCTCCGACAATGGAACGGCGTTCGTCTCGCAAGAATTTAAAGAATTCACGCTGAGGAACCAAATCCGGCACGTCAAGGTGGCGCCGTACCATCCATCATCTAACGGTCAAGTAGAGCGTATGGTCCAAGAGACTAAACAGGTCCTCAGGCGCATGGAAAGAGGTGACATGGCCACCAAGCTGGCACGTTTCCTTTTGAGCCAACATATTCTGCCGCACTCTACGACAGGAAAGAGTCCTGCAGAATTGTTGATGGGTCGAAGACTCCATACAGCGCTGGACCGGCTTCACCCAGACCTACAAACAGAGATGGTAGACAAACAAGAAAAACAAGCGCTGCGGGGAAGACAAGGTGTACGAGAATTTGAACTGCAAGACACCGTCTTCATCCGCAATTATCTAGCAGGCCCCAAGTGGCTACCCGGTGTCGTCACTGAGATCACTGGCCCGGTGTCGTACAAGGTTCGTACCATCGACGGACGTTTATGGAAGCGACACGTAGACCAAATCCGAAGTCGGCAGTGGAGCACGTATCTGGAGGCGGAGCCTGCGACAGAGCTGCCACTACAGCAGCGCCCCCTGCCATGCGAGCCACGACCTTTGGATGAGCCGGTGGAAGAGCGTCCGCTCTCAACGAGTAACGCGGACTTTTCTGCGCAGCCGACCGCTCCAGAGGAAACACCTGCGGCAACACCTTCTTCACAGCTTCCGCGTGCTCCAGAACCAAGGCGCCAAGAAGTGTTGCCAACTTCAGCGCCGGAGCAAGAACGGCCGAGTCGTCCTCAGCGACAACGCCAACGTCCTAACTACCTTAAGGACTACGTGACCTAGGGGGAGGGATGTTATGTGCTGGCAACAGTGAAGGCTGCCACGAAGCGGGACACGAGCACGCGCTCGCGCTCGGGCTCTGGAACAGACTCTCGTGGATCCAGCCCAGCCAGGTCGGCTATGGACCGCTATGCTTGCTATGTAAATAATGTACATAAAGTCTAAATACATAACAAAAAAGTTGCGTTGCAGACTGATCAGCAGCTCAAGGGTCGCTCGACAATGGATATTTTTTCCAGTAAGTTTCCGCGAATGCGTACATCACCTCCCATGGCCTTGCTTCCCGCTGTGGCCATTTTCGGAGGCCAAAGTTCCGGTCGACCAACATATTCAGCACCTAACTTTGCGCGTATTTCGTCTTTTTTAACCATCCTTGTTTCAGTATACCCTAGTGCGGGGCATAAAAGGCAACGAGGTCAATGTGTTCTGACGGGCGGAACCAAGTTGAGCTGTCCTTCATTTGTAGTTTAGAGACAACTCCGCAGACGGCGCTCGTTACTGGAAAACATCCATTGCTTTCCCGAAGTCCGAAGTCCGAGCCGCAACCAACATCTCAATGGATCCCATTTCTTTCAACGCTCCCAGCACAACGTTTTTAGCTCAATCAGTTGACAAGCTCCGCGAAAGAGCAGCGTTGGAAATCGGTTCTTCTCTGTTGCCTATCCGCGAGCATGTCGGGCGTGATAGCGTTCCAAGCGCCACCAGCGTCGAAAAACGCATCCAAGGAGGCATCCAATGGGCAACTTTTCCGAACGGCGCTCTTTTTGCGCCGACTTTACCCCAAACTTTGTTTACCATAAAAACCAGGTTAGAATTATTTTCTATCGCAGATAATGTGCATCCAAAGTTCCACCGGTTACACCGCTTCTGTCCCTCGGGTGGGCTGACAGCGCAGCGAGTACCACCGAGCGGACGCACCGCCATATTTAGCCGCCAAGCGCCGCTATATTTAGTGTAAGAAAAAAAAAAAGAAAACAGGAGACGGCCGATGCCTCGTCCCTAACGCTTCCGTGCTTTGAATTTTTATATTTCAAAGTCAGCGGTGTTGTACCTTTCCAATGGCCGCAAAAAACGTGTTTGATGAATGCCATTAACAATTCTTACACATATTCAACTAGTGACATCCCTCTTTTTTTAATGCCTCCCCTCCTTTTACGTCACGAAAAAGCGAGAAGGAGTTCGTATTCGGAGAGGAGGACACAGATCTTTGATGGGCTCTCTCGTACGGTAAGGAAATATTTCGAATGAATGATGCTATGAAGTCAGAGACGAGACCTAGAAGATGCAGAATGTATGTAAAAAAATAATTACGAAGAAAAATATAAACAAAAACAGCGATTTTTACAACGAATATTCGGGTACGGTTCAGTCTGGCTCATTTCAATGTGTTGTGTCAGTAGTGGTATCTTATACCCCAATCAGACGGGCTAATTTTAGTGCACTTCAACGGTGTGCACTTCGCCTTTAGTGTCATTTGTGTAGTGTGCCGCACGGCTTCTTCCTGAAGAACACACTCGGCTGCAAGTGAGTTTGCTTCTTGTTCTTTGTCTTCTTTTTCTTTATGTTGCCTTTTGAGGACCGATCAGAATCATCCAATTGGCGTAAATATTGTCAATTAACGGAACGCAGGGAGAACACCGCCACGTTCCTCCGCTGTCTTGGGAGCATCTGGCTTTGTCCGGAGTGGCTTTGTCCGGAGGGTCTGCCGGAAACTTGCAGCCAGTCCTGGTTCGGACCATTTGTCGGAGCACCCAGTCCTGGCTGTCGGTCGCTCCTCCCGCGAAGCCCGCCGTCCTTTCCACTAACCAAACCGAACGCCAGGAGGAGGCAAGTTCCTCCTCGCCTTGTCTGGCCTCCTCTTCAGCGTTGGCTCTGGTAAAGCAGAAAGAGGAAAGGTATCAAGGGAGAAGCTTTTCTTTTTTTCTTAACCTGCAACGGGGTATGCTCTCTTAGTGTCATCCCTCAAGATCTCAATGTCACCGAGATACACTCCTGTCCTCTTCCCCTGTTTGACAAGGCCAGTTAAAACAAACTTCAAGTCGACATTGTAATATTTTCCTGCTGCTCAGCCAATGGGAATTTAGGTGCCGTTTCGCTCAGCCAACGGGAATTTAGGTGCCGTTTCCGCCGGCTTCACTCTACGAGACATTTATTGCTTTCGCATTAGAAAGCGCAGTTGTCCAGCGCATTCATTGCGTGTTTTTCCGCGCGAAGTCCCTTTTAGCCGGGAAATTTAGCAACGAAATAGGCGATACGAGCCCCGGCGTCAAGCAAAATTTCCCCGAAAAATTTTCCGGGATATTCGGCATCACGTGAGCTTATGTCACATGTTGTCATAAATTCAGCTAACACGACGACTTGACCCGGGACTTAGGGTCACGTGCCATTCAGTTGCTTCGATTTCCCCGTTAATATCAGCGGGAAAATTAGGGAACACTGTTCTTCAGTACCCCAAACAACGGCAAAATGCCGTTAAAAAACTTTAAGCAATTGCTTTTAAATAAATTTAATAATAAATGTCTTTATCTTGTCAACAGTATACATTTGTAAGGTGAAAAGGAAAAAAGCTGTAACACAGCTTGACTAGTAACACACCACCTAAATAGCAGTTGAGACGCGGGCACCCCAAATTACTTTTCAAATAATTTGGGACAAAATAGGAAGAGATCCTTTACACGAGAGAAAAATCATTAGTATCATTATAAAATGCAAGGTCAATTTGAACAGACTAGAGCATTAGCAGACAAAACGTGGCAAAAAACAACTTCAACTCTGGAAAATTAACACTCTTCTTCTATTGCGTTCGGTCTGAGATGAGTATAATTATCACTTATCTTCTATTAGGTTTGGTTTGAGATAAGTATGTTTAATTCCAGTTAGCTTCTCAGTGACACGTAGTTAAGTTCTATATTTTCCCCACTGAACTGCCTCAGTGTAATCGAAAGTGTGTATGATATAGTGTATTGTCCGGAATTAGTTCTACAATTACTGCATTCAACGGATTATGGAAATTTTAAGATGTAAATCGCTGGCATTTTTTTCTTTTTTTTTTAGTTGTGAGGAGCCTTTTCTTTCGAAACGTCTCACAAAAAGAACGTGTCAAAATATGCTTACCCTAGTTTAAAAGCATATAATTGTGTTCAATAAACGCGTCAGAACATATAAGAGAATATAAGAACTGATATATGCCTTGCGTAAGCCTTAATATGCCGTAGATGATTTAAATAAGTTCTCATATGTTCAATGGACAAATCATATATGAATCTCCCTTTTTAAATAAGGTGAATGATCTCTGCTTGTGATTGAGTACACCGGAGACCACCTGAAGACGCCATTGATTTGCTTTGGTACAGATTGGAATTGACCAGGGAAATATTTCAAATCAGGAAGATCAGTAGGTAAACAGTTCAGTGAGTAGGTAAAAGTTCAGTGAGCAAAGTTGAGTCCACTGAGAGGACACCCGCTGTGAACTCACGTGTTATGACTCCATGCCTCGAAGTCCTCCTTTGCACAAGTACGTGTGATCCGAGGCACAGGAGAGCGCATCCCACCGCGAACACACCGAAGTAGAAAAACATCCACCGGCCTCCAAATTCGGCGAATGTCGTACCACCGATGAGGTTACCAAGCGACATCCCTGGAACAAGAACATTTGCTCTAAACTCCAAAAACATATTATCCGCAAAAAAAAAAAAAGAAGTTACTTTGCAACATAATTAGGATACGGTTTTCGGTAAGTACATATAAACCCCGAAGATCACCTACCAAGCCAATTTTATTTAGAAAAAAAAACGCATTCTAAATACTGTTTACCTTAAAAAAGATGAAGAAAGCTCAGTTTCAAGAAACATTATTGTCACGACGAAGATGCAGCTAAGCGTCTTTTTTGCCTGAGGGAGCACGATAATGATGTGAAAGAAAGGTGCATCCAACCCATCCGTTCAAAGCCTCCACCCGGTAGCTCAGCATGTCAACGCCGGCACAAGTTCTGATCCAGAGCTCAATGACATCCGCACAGTTGGAGGTCACAGGTCTCGGTATGGCCGGGAGTTAATCGAGGCTTTCTCCAAGCGACAAGCCCTGGGCAACATTGGCTCTTCGACGCCGAGATCACAGCCTCTTCGACACCGAGATCCCATATTTTTCGTCAACAACTGCATCCCACATCGGTGGTCCAAAGCCAAATTTTCACTCATGTCACTTCGCCGAAATGGCCCTTTCCGTTTATTCCCTTTCTTTATCTCCTTTCCCTTCTCTGTTTAGTCAGGCCGCCGCTGAGGTGATCAGAAGTCATCGAGGATACGTCAATAAATGTTCACGCTACCAGTTGGAAGGATGTTTTGTCTTGTCCTTGTACTTTTGCCATTCATGTGAATTTTCTTTAAACCCGTAAACTTAACCCAAAACCTTTACATATTTTTTTTTCTCTTTATAATTCGCCTTTTGGTGACGATACTCTCGTCTGCTTATTATACAAATACGTAACTTGTTGCCTTGTAACGCTTTTCTTATGTTTTTTATAGAATGTTGTTAATATTTTAGGCGTTTTATGCTCTAATTTTTGTTGCCTTATTGCTATTTACATATGTGCTTCAGCAGCTGGTTTTCACTCTATTCTGATCATTGAACTATACTGCGAGTTTGTGAGTAATGCCAATATATTTATGAATATTTTCGGAGTGCTGCTATACTGTGGGTGGGCCTACCGAAATATCCACCTGTTTGAGGTAGATGCATTGTGGAATAAATGTAAACACGCGGGGTTTAGATTATAATGTATTGTGACCTGCTCGCCTGCATAATTTTGCTCCTTGCAAGTATCAGTGCCTCGTATATACTCTCAGCACTGGGCAGAACGGCCTCCCGAGGCCGTTGCGCGACCGCTCGTGGCGAACGCGTGAGGGCGTTGTGGTAACTGGGTCTGCACATACCGTCTAGAGGAAGGAACTGAAACCAGGGAGGATGTTAGCAACTGAATTGCGGACGCATACTGGGCCGACGCCTCGCAGGGGAGCACGCCTTGCGTTGTCGTGTGTCGAGTGGAAAGCGAACGGAAATGACGTCACCCCGATCAAGCAGTTGGGAACACTTTAAAATTCCGGCACACTAGACTAGACGGTCGCGCACCAGTCACTTAGCTGTGTTTGAAGATTTGTGTCTGTCATTTGTCCCTTTTGTTTCCCTTCTGCAGGGTTTCTTTGTCATTCTTGCCCAGCTGGCTTGCAGCTTTGCATTTATTTGCATTTAAAAATAAACTTAAAAATTGTAAGCCTTTCACCCTTGTTTGTGTTAGATTGGTCGTGGCTGATAAGACCCGTTAGCTCTACTGACGTGTAACCCCTGGTTAGCTAAGTTTGTAAAGCGCTCGACTGGAAATAGAGACGTCCCGGGTTCGATACCCGGACCAGGCGGATTTTTCGGTCGCGCACCAGTCACCTGGCTCTCTTTAGAGATTTGTGTTTGTCCTTTGTCCCTCTTGTTTCACTTCTCCATGGATTATTTTCGTCATTCTTGTCCAGCTCGCTTGCACCTTTGCATTCAATTGCATTTACAAAGAAAAAAAAACGCTAGACCGTGTATTTATTGCCTACTTTGGCCTATTTAATCTTCCGCGTTCGACATGGTTTTCGTGATCTCGCGGTGAAGATACGCTGAATGAACAAACGTGCTACTGGTATGTGTGCAATCTGCGTTTCAAGGAAGACTTTACTTCATTGTGTTTCTTTGGGGGAAGAGGAGGGGGTACGGTGCCGACTCATAAGATACGCCTGTTTTCATTGCAATCGCATAAGACTGTAAAACTAAAGGAAGAACGCTGCAATTACGACAAAGAGTAGAGGGGGTTCTTAGCAGCCACTACCGTGCGTGTACAGTGGGTACAACAGTGGCAGCTACCAACGACCATGTTTCAGTGACGCGCCGAAAAGGTTGCACTTGTGACGAAGGCGGCGGCTCATTGTTTTGCTAACATTTTGCCAGGCAATGAAGCAATGTAAGAGGCAATGGTAGCTTACGTATATAAACATGTTTTGCCATTGAGTGAATGATTGTGTTGTTTCAACCTTTGTGTTCGTGTTAACAATGCACATCAATATGAAAAGAAGCCTTCGTGAGGCACCCGCGCCTGGTGGAGCCTATTATGTTGCAGGGTCGAGTCCATTATGTTCACGCTACTGGGTTCGGGATTGTTCCTTCGTCGTTCTTGTCTGTTAATACAACAATCTGATTGACCGCAAAGCGTCCTTTACTCCTTAAGTTGTTACAGGCTACGGCTTACCTGAGTGGGCATGAAACTTACCGATGGCTTCGTAGCAAATGTTGAGGACGCACAAGACGGATGCCGCGGTACCTTCCGGCGCCACCTCTTTAGCGAAAACAGTCATGGCGGGTACCCCGAGTGGAACTGCAGCCCCGATGATGGGTTCAACGAGCAGCGCAAACCACGGGTTGTAGAGAAAGGCAGAGCCAATGTGCCTCAAACCGAAGATCAAGAACGTCAATATGTACGAGGGATAATAGCGTGTTTTTTTCAGAATCCAAGCGGACGCAGAAAAGAAGGGTAGTTCTACGCACAGGCAACTGACTGCGGATATTAACCCGATTATGAGTTTAGAGGATCCTATGTCCTCCAAAAACCATGTATTGTACGATATGGCGATTGAAATACAGGCCCCGAAGGCGCATGTCCAGAAGGCGAATACGGCCAGTTCGACATTGATGAACGCAGCAGAGATGTCCTTGAAAAAGTTGACCGATAGCTTGGTCATCCGAAGAGTGATCATGCAACAGAGGAGGACACTGTCCAGGATCATGAGCAGTGCATAGACGAAGTAGCTTGGAAGGTAACCTGATCGTCCTCCCGTCCATCGGTTGGCTGCATCAATTATGGCTCCCACGATAGGACCAGCGGCACCCATTCCGATGGCCCCTCCCATTCGCTGCCATCCGAAGTCTCCCACATTTTCACCCAGTATCTCAGAAACGCCGGCGTCGGAGATAACAACCACAGCCCCCAAACACAATGACGCGAGGGCATGAAACACAGCATAGAACCACACAACTCGTTGATCTGTCGAGCCTGCTGTGCAAGGGCACTTGAACTGACAGGTGCTGTTGTGGTAACCAGACGTCCCATTCCAGAGAGTGTGGCAAACGGTGGACTTGTTCTGAAAAATGTAGCTCACATCGATTTCGGTGTATTCGGTGGTATACGTTGGACACGAGACGAAACACTCCTCCGGTGGTTGAACGCACGCTGAGATTGAGCTCAAAAGCGCTACGCTTCCTTCGGGGCATGATACCTCCCCGTTTGGTTCGACAGTTTCGATTATAAAGTCACTAAAGTAGAGAAAGCCGTAGAATAGAATTGTAAGCGATTGAAGTGTCAGCAAGATTCTGGTTAGGTTTTGCGTCCTGTCAGCAATGTATCCCAACAAAATCTTCCACGGAATAGAGAGCAGAGGTGTGACAGCTAAAATGTAGGCCATGGTTGCTTCAGAGACTCTATTTCTCCGACCAATTGCAGGCGCGTACGGCAGAGTGCAGCCCACGGCTGAAGATGAAAAAAAGCACGATTTTCTTATCATTTGCAACAACGATGTTTTATTGCTAGGGTCAGATATGCTATAATTACAATATTATAAATTAAACTTCATGAAGTCAGATATTTTCAAACAAGTAGTTAAGCGCTTAGCTGTATGATATACAGTGATATGCAATCCGAAAATTCGAAACAAATATGAAACCTACATACTGTAATATGCCAAGAGATAGTCCACTTAAAATCGAAAGCAAGTCGGGTGAAAATAAGGATCGGGCTAACTTTCGGTGCGCGATAAAAAAAAGTTGAAAAAATCTGCTGTTTGAGGTTGTGTGACTTTCGAAACTTCTGATTCCAGGGAATCAAAGGCGACTGCTCTTCTAAGTCAGCAACGGTCGCTGATTCCATGACATAGCTAAGTAGCAGCATTTCTGCCAATGTCACGTTTGGCCCGGGCCCTGCATTCCTAAAAGTGGGCTATATTTCGGTGTGGCTTTTTTTTAAATAGCAAATCTTCAAAAATATAAGGAGTGGGCTATCTTTCTGGAGTGGGGTGTCTCTCGAAGAATTACAGTATATCGCGAGAGATACATCCCTCTGGGGCATGTAGTGTAAACTGGTAGTACAGTGCGACCCATGCTTAACGCCACCACTGGAACGGCCGACTTTGGCGGAGCAGCGCTATCCTGGCGGCAGCCGTTTCAACTAGTCGTTCACGTGAAGACCATTTTCGATCTCCGGACTGGGGGAATGGGATGTAGGAGGGCCGCCGCTATGGGCGTCTGGCTCTGCGAATCGCTTAACTCATATAGTCGGAATCGCGTTTTTTTTTGTGCGCTTTGTTTTTATTTTAGCAGCGCCTTCAAGCTTCCTCCTCTACGATTCTTTATCAAATTTTTTTTTGTTATCAAGAAAATTTATTTACGCCAACGTGCCCGTATCTTTGCACCGTCTATGCTTTTCAGCGGCAGTCCTTCCGTTCACAATGGCTAGTTGCTTTAACAAATCATGGGGTGGCGCCACGAGTGGCCCATTGGAGTGACGTGTCGCGTTGAGCTCCGCTTTTTGGCCCCTTTCTGACATTTTCTTCGATCTCTTCCAGCTCCTTTTTGCTACCTGACTTTTCGGCACGGTGGCCGTACCCTGCAGATCCTTTTGTGCATATTGTATGCGTTTTTTCTGTGCTATTTTGCCCAAACCTTCCTCCCGCACGTTGCTGGAGCGTTCTAAGCCTACTTGTCGCCGGGGAAGCATCGTCGGCGTGCGAGCGCTCCCTCTCCGTTGGGTGCCTTCATGGATACAGCTACGATGAGTGACACTGCGAGCTCTGGGATCACCAAGAGCCAGCTTACCGAAGATGAATGCACGACCACCGTCCGCGGTAATATATACCGCACCGTTAAAGAGTCCATGACGGCCCGGGCTGCGAAAACCGAAGCCAGCGTACCGAAGAAACAGGATGGCGGCGCTGCCTCGGCTCTCGCCGTCAAAAGCGGCCCACCGCACCCAGGCGACGCAAGGGTAAGAGTACGATCCCTCTTCCTCCTCTCCCCATTAGGTATTAAGTCATGTTCCGACCCCAGGGACTCGACTTTTCTCAAGTTTCGGCAGCCGACGTCTTATCAGCAGTCGTCTCGCAGCTCGGTCTGTCCAGCACCTCCTAGACAGCTTTATCGCCTGCGCGTTTCGTCAGATGACGTCACGTCCGGGGGTCCCGCACGGGAGCTTATTGGATGCGACTGCCTCGTCAGCGTTCGCGTGAGACTATGATAGGAAACGAGCCCAACGGGCTAAGGCTGACGCGGCACTCGCATCAAATCAGCGCCCGTGCCGGAGCCCCGGACGTGACGTCATGTGATGTAACGCGCCAGCGTTGCTGTCTAGGAGGCGTTAGCCTGTCGCTGCGCGAAGTCTGTTCGAAGCGCAACCAGCGTCGAACAAGGCATCCAAGGTAGAGCTTTCCCAAACGGCACTCTTTTGCGCCGACTTTACCACAAACTTTGTGTTTCACATAAAAACCACAATAGAATTCCTTTCCACCGCAGGTAATGTGCATCCAACGTTGCACCGGTGCCGCCGCTTCTGTCCATAAGGCGACTGAGAGTGCAGTGAGTGCCCCTGAGCGGACGCGCCACGAAACGGCGCCAAACGTTCTAGGAAGCTTGTCAACTGACTTTGATTTTGTAATGTTGCTCAGCACAGCCGCGAGGCGTCACCACATTTAGAGTAAGAAATAAAAACAGGAGACGGCCGATCCCTCATCCCTAACGCTTCAGTGCTTTGGATTTTTATATATCCAAGTCAGCGGTGTTGTGCGTCTGCAATGATCGTAAAAAAACATGATTGATGAATGCCATTAACAATTCAACAAGCGTCATCTCTTCTTTTTTTTGTGTGCCTTCGCCTGGTCCGTTGTCAGATCGCGAGAAGGAGTTCGTTTTGGGGGAGGAGGACGAAGATCTCTGATGGCCTCTTTTGCACATTAAGGAATGTTTCGAATTATGATGCAACGAAATGAGAGAAGAAACCTAGAAGATGAAAAATATTATTAAAAAACTAATTACGATGAAAAATATAAAGAAATAGGGATATTTAGAACGAATTCTCGGGCTCGGTTCAGTCTGGCTCAGTTAAACGTGTTGTGTCAGTAGTGGCATCTTATACCCCGATCAGACGGGTTAATATAGTGCACTTCGCCTTTAGTGTCATTTTTGTAGTGTTCCACACGTGTTCTTCCTGAAGAACACACTCGGCAGCAAGTGCGTTTGCTTCTTGTTCTTTGTCTTTCTCTTTACCTGGCCTTGTGAGGATCGATCAGAATCATAGAATTGGCCTACATATTGCGAATTAACATAACATGCATGGTTTCGTAGCGTGTCTTTATTAAAAAAGTGAAATATTGCTGAGAATTTATGCCTTCACTTTAACATTTATGGATCCAATACTAATCAACCCATCGTTATTGCCATCATTTCCAAGTGACTCGAGCGTATCCTGTGTTACACGGTAACACTTGAAGTTTCATTCGGTGAGTTTAAATCCACTTGGTTGAAGTGCACCAAATTAGCCCGTCTGACAGGGGCTAATGCAGAATCCAATGAAGTTGCGTCAGAGCAGGGCATGAGCGGAGATGGATCCTGGAAGACCACTAGTGTGCGGGCTGCTGAAGTGTTGTTTTTTAGGGGCGAAGCTCCTTAGGGCCTGGCCATGTCCGTCCGGCGACCGTGCTCACATCGATTGCCATCCCATCTGTCTTCTTAAAAAAAGAGAAAATGTTTGCGCAGTCGACAGGATTCGAACCTGTGCGGGGAGACCCCAATAGATTTCTAGTCCATCGCCTGAACCACTCGGCCACGACTGCGGGACGAGTAGGCGGCTCTGAGATGTGGTAGTAACCCAAGAGCTGGGGTTTCTGTCTTGGATGAAACGTTGCATGTAGCCGCTCCACGTCTATACAGGAGAGGGCGCTGCGGTCAAATGCGTATATAATCGCGTTACACTTTGCATGCATTGGCTCAACATTTATAGACGAGAGGGCGCTGCGGTCAAATGCTCAAATGCGTGTATAACCACGTTCCATACCACATTCCCTTTCTGACATGGACCGTTGACTTAAGCGGTAGAGATGCGTTCCCACGGCTTCTAGCGGATCCAAGCTGATCCGCTAGAATAACCACTGGCTCTGCATTTCACCGACCATAAAGCAGTAATAATGAAGTCGAAACGCAACCCGGAACTCAGCACTACCTATGAGCAATAAAAAAAAAATTAGCACCAACAGCACTACCTATGAACAAAATCAGTATCATGAGCACTACCAGAGCTTCGCCCCAATCAACATCATTCACCACGTGGAGATGCGGTCATTTTTTTCTCGGTTCTCGAACCAAACGAAGGTCCTGGTGGTTCCAACAACTTGCAACCGAGAAGTCACGGTCTTCGATTCTGCTCTGCTGCCGTCTGGTTGTCATGCGACCTTCTAGTCCAGTTCCGGTTGGGTCCGTGATTCCCAAGCACTCAAATTCAAACTCTTTATTTCTGCCGACTTGGAGAGGGGAAGCAGGGAAAAAGCAACCCAGTTCTGCTTGCCAAGCCCCCGCCCCCACATAAAGCAGCAGAGGATATAGACACATACAGGCACAGTATATATAACATTACTAAAATAACAACCAAGAAACAAAATATTAGTATCGAAAATAACAAAGAGAAAATAAGCTATAACGTACAATCACTTTAGGCACTTAGCATGAAGAGACATAACTAGGAAAACCTTTAACAAAAACAGAACGCATTTCTTTCCGAGTCCAACTCAACATGTTGATGTTAAATTCGCTACACCCATTTTGGAAACGCAGTACTGTAGACCTCATCATTTGATTGCCATAATTAGTCCAGAAATACGGTCATTGCTGCCGCCACTGGATGCTCGGAGAACACCACCTCGTTCCTCCGCTGTCTTCTGGAGTCTCTGGCTTTGTCCGGAGGGTTGCTGTCTGCCGGCTACTTGCCGCCCAGTCCTGGTTCGGGCCATTTGTCTGAGCCCCCAGTCCTGGCTGTCGGTCGCTCCTCCCGCTGAGCCCGCCATCTTTTTCACTAACCAGAGCGAAAGTCAGGAGGAGGCAAGTTTCTCCACGCCTCGTCTCGCGTCCTCTCCACCGTTGGCTCTGGTAAAGCAGAAAGAAGAAATGTATCAATGGAGAAGCTTTTCCTTTTTTTCTTAACCTGCACCGGTGTATGCTCTCTTAGTGTCCTCCCTGAGACCTCACTGTCACCGAGAGACTCTCCTGTTCTCTTCCTCTGTCTGACAAGGCCAGTAAAAACAAACTTCAGGTTGAGATTATAGTAGTTTCGTACTAAATTTAGCAACGAAATCGACAATACCAGTCCTGGCGTCAATCAAAATTTACCTGATAAATTTAGTGGGATACGTGGCATCACTGAGCTTATGTCACGTGTTGTCAGGCACCTTACACCACGACTTGACCCCGTGACTTAGGGTCACGTGACTATAATTTCCCCTTAATTGTAGCGGGGAAATTAGGAACGGGTGTTCTTCAGTACCTGAAAGAACGCGAAATGCCTTTAAGCATATTTAAGTAATTTCTCTTTGAGAGGATATCACAGTAGGATTTCCTCTCCGATAGGAACTTTTTCAGAATCCAGATGCCACTGAGGAGGAGCCTTTCCACTCATCTGCTTCCGCGGTATTGTGCTATTTTCAAATAAAAATAAAATAAAAGCTCGTCTTTTTGTTTCGGTTACGAGCAGACGGCTTGACCCTAAAAGACCCCCCCCCTACCCGCCCTGCGGGCTGTGAGAATAGCTTTGTTGTTTGTACTGTTGTTCAAAAAGAGGAAAGCTCGAATGAGTGTGGACCTCCAAGGTCATCGCAAAGGGGGTCTTTGTCCCATTTTTACCGGATTAGGACGGAAAAAACAGGATTCGATGACGTTTCATTTGTCTACCCCGTTCTACTTCAGATACACATTCTCCTTGGTGCTTCGGATATCTCGTGTCCCGAGATTTTTCGTACAATACGATTTTCAAATAGCATGTAGATTGTTGATATCGTCATCAAAAAAAAAGAAATATGCATTACATTTGTTTCATGGTGTGTCATAATGTTCCGAAATAACGCAATGCCATTCCACAAGTCGGAATGGCGTTGCGTCCAAAATAGCGGCCCCTCAGAGCCTACTTTTCATTGCCGCGAGGCAGTGCTTTGAAAAATGAAGCTACTCAAATTAAGTGTCTAATCTCCCTGTGCAAAAAAAAAAAAAAAGAAAGAAAGAAGTTAGCCAGTTTGCGATACACTCAGCAGCCATTCGAGTCCAAGCTCTTTATTTTCCAGAAAACCGAATTTCGTTTTATTTCAACGGTCACCCTGATTTCTAGATCGGTGTGCGTTTTCCAATTGGCACGGAAGCAGAACTATGTTGTACTGCCGAAACGCCAAAAAGTCAATTACCATAAGTTTAGACTGAGTTGCATCTTATTTACGCACTGATCAAAGCGTAGTTTTATTCTCACGGAACTATGTTTAAAAAAAAAGCTTTAAAAAATACCTTATATAACTACGTGTTCCGATTAATCACTTCGCCAAACTGAATTGCCACTAAGGCCCCAGCATCTTTTAGCGAGCATAGCATTTGTTGTTGTTTTGTTTTGTTCGCCTGGACGAGAGGCCGCCACCGCAAATCCCTCAAATAAGTAAACGCTGTTGCAACAAGGAACAGCGTCAAGGGGCGCTGGGAGCTCTTTGGGTCATGTGATAATCTTTTTTACGAGATCGTAGGCAAAGAGCTTTTTTTTGTCGAAATGAGCCAATTCTATTTCATGCTAAACTGAGTTAAAGTGGAATGTTTGAGTATCAGTAAAGCTTTGAACCATGTAACGCGGCCGCCTCCATAGTATTTTTCTCGCATAATATGACCGATTTCAGTTTAAAAACATAACATCAATGCACAGACGGATATAATCCAAATTTCAGCAAAAATTAGCTTAGTTTCAGTTTCTGGCTTGTTTCGGGCAGGCTCCCTCTTTGCGCTGGGGATAACGCTACTCCCAAAGAAAATACGATGGGGTCCACTGTCCTCTGGCTGGGGTGGGCGTCGTTGCAGAGCATTCCGATGAGTCTGGGCTTTCTTTGTGTTTTGTCGGTTTTTCTTTGGGGATAAAAAAAGGAGGGGGGGAGGTACAAAGCTGCGGTTGAGTTGTCGTCGAGCAAAGCAATAATCGAGAAAACAACAGCGTAGTAATGAAATGGGAACCGCGTAGTGTTCATTTCATCGAACGCCGTTTCATCATAAAAGTGGTCTTCGCGTGCCGAAACGCTTAATTATGGTGGAGGGCGGAGGTGGTGGAACCCCGAATCCATCTGCTTGGGTACACCCCAGGCGTGTCATCCGTCGTGGAACCCAAGTGTATGTAGTACGAGAGGACAATGAGAAATGACTTCATAGTTTGCAAGATTCAATAATTTCAAAGAAAGTATATATTTTCAAATTTTATTGGTAGAAACCTACCACGCGTTCAATGAAACGGCGTTTGGTGAAATGTCCGGTCCTAGGTACGGTTGACCTTCTAGTGCGCAACAGAATCGTAGATGACTCGCTTTGTGATTATATGATGACTGAAACCGGCATCGGCTTTCAGGCATGTGCGATCTTTTGCTGTTCCGATATAAAAAAAGGTGCAGGTCGATGTCAAAGTCACGAATCTCAGAAAAAAGCTAATAGAAGAAAATCTTAGCACAAACCTCACTAACGCGGAGAAAAGCTCACCGACCTCTTGATGAATACACTGGAAACTTACCTCAGATTTTCGTTTTCAGAAATGGCATTTTTTTGGTATCTGGAGAATTGCAATATTCTATTCCGTATTTTTTATTATTATTTTGTAGTAACCTGAGACCTCTGGTGTTGATGTCGCCAAAGGCTATACGGTCCTGACACTATTTGGGGGCTGTCTGTGATCGTCGGGTGCAGTGACGAGGTCACTTCGTTACTTTTCAAAGAATTCAACATTGAGGCAATGCCTTCATAAAAAAGACGCGTCTATCGCCTTGTTAATTGTCCCCATCCTCCAGCACTGATAACTTGTGCTTCTTCATCCCTATTGGTGTCTGTAACATACGAATTTTGTATATATCTCCCTGTGTGTTCCCCACAAGGCCCCCAGAGTAGAGCCGCAAATACTAAATTTGAAAGGTTGATCGTATAATTCTTGGGTGGGTTTATCTTCAAATCTGTCTGTTTTGCGGTGAACTTTTCTTTGGTGAGCTTTTCTCCGGCGAGCTTCTTGGCGGTGCGCTGTTCTCCGCAAGAGAGGAGCTTACCGGAAAACCGCCGGTTGTGGAGAAGAGCTCACCATACTTTTGGTATATGCGTAGGAAAGCTCACCTCTGCGAATCGATCTAACATTATTTCTTCGCAGCTCTCGATATTTTATTGAAATCCGTTTTCTCAAAGTCATTTAATTGAACACCATGTAATTGAACCCAATTTCATCGAAGCCGTTTTGTAGAACGTCGTTTTATCGAACAATATTGTTTCCGCACTGATCGTTTCTCGTTTCTCTAAATAGTTTCTTTTTTTTGCATCCAAAAAATAAGCTATACTTCGTTTCAGCTTGAGTCCAGACGCAGCCGATGCTACGAGCGCGAGCGTGTGGCCCTGAACAGTGCTTGCATTGCACGAGCGCGCGTGCTTGGCAGGGACGCTGAAAGCCCGGAGCTCGCGCTTGTAGCATCGCCTGCGTCTGGACCCAAGCTGAAACGAAGTATAGTATGTTCAGTTTTTTCTTTTGATTTGTAGTAACCAATGGCCTCTTCCGGTGATGTGGCCTAAGACGGCCTTAAAACTTCTTGGGAGGTCTGTAGTCGTCGAGTGCAGAGACGGAGATCACATCGTTGCGGTTCTCTGGACTCAACTTTGAGGCAATGTCCTTAATCTATGTAAAAGCTAACACAAAAAAACGTGTCCCCCACTTGTTTTATTGTTCGCATTCTGAAAAACTCTATTCGTCTTCCTCTTCCCCATTTTTCTTAGAAAGTAATGCATTCTTCTGGGGATGAACGAGAACACTTTGTTTTACATATATGCGAACCCGCAAAAAGCGCAGCATCAGCGGTAAGCAAAGCGCGAACGTGAGTTTTAAATATGAACAGCCCAGTTCGAACAATGCCGACAAAATTGAATTTTAAATATTGAATAGGATATCTGTTAAATGAGCTTTTCTCCAACATTTGTCGGTTTTGCGGTGAGCATTTCAACGGTGAGCTTGTCTCTGGTGAGCATTTCTCCGCCACCCGTTCCTCCGGTGAGGCTTTTCTTCGCCACCCAACAGTAACAGCCAACCAAGAGCTCATCGCAGCCAAGAAAGTGCAATCGACGAACAACACAATAAAAGGTGTGTAGGTTCTCTTCTAAAACATTATCCTCTATTTCATGAAATACAAAATCAAGAGTGTGTTGGTTGAGGTCGAACAAAGAATCTTCAGCGCGAGACTTTCACAACTTCTAATTAGCAACGTGTAACGCCTACTACCAAAAAGCTTGTTGCTTTTTTAGCTTCACTGAATAAATTTTCGCAATGTTTGCTTTAATTACGGTAGAAAGTCTAGCCTCCACAACTTAATCATGCAAAGTGAATGTCTAGAAAGTTCAAACAAACTCGACGAAGCTAACCTTATGATTCTTACGCATTTAAAATACGTAAACAATTTAAATACATCTCTAGCAGAATATTTGAAATCGCCCGATCAAATCACTTCTCCTACTTCGAACAGAATGAAGTAGTAAGAAAGTATCGACCCTTTGACGTTTTGGTAGCTTTTGTCTGCCTGCAGTTGCTAACTTCAGCTCTCACGCAAGGACCGCTTGAAGGGTGAAATCGTTCACCCCTTTTCGTGATCCCAAAACGTCAACAAAGAACGGAACATCCTCCTAACGACCCGCTCGGGCGATTGACGACTGACTAACATGGTTAAAGTTTATTAGAGTCACTGTTTGGGTTCCCATAGTAAAGAATCTCCGAAGGTTCGTTCTAGAACCGCGGCGTGGCGCTGAAACCGAAACCATGGCGCCGCCACCTTGGGTCCACGCGTCGACGGGGCTATGAAGGCAATAGTGACATGCATTGGAGCGTGTTGAAGAAGCTGGTTCATTCCGCGATACGCGGAATGAACCAGCTGTAATCGGCACTCACCTCACAAAGATTGCTTGTTGCAGTGGACTCGAACTCTTTCCGTTTTACTATGGCCGGCCAAGCCTTCTTTTTCCGCCTTGCAGTTGCGTTCTTTCCAAACGGGATCCGGAAAAGTCTCTTTCCATCCTCCGACCTGCTGCTGCACCCAAAAGCGCAACAAGCAGGCACTGTGCCACTAGGTACACAACCTCCTTGTTTTTGACGTCGGTAACCGCGTGGAAAAGACGACGCGTAAACGCGCGTTCGATGAGCAGTTGTTTGCTGGACCCAAGATGGAGGGGATTAGAGCCGCTTGAAGCGCTGATGGAGGTGAGTCTTGCGGTGCTTGTGTCACGTGATCGCTACCGTCCAATTATGGTCACTAAGCCAAAATATGATCGGCTAGAGTGAGTATGTTGTCGGCAAAACGCAAAAAGAAAGGGAATGCGTTACTCTGGGAACCCATACAGTGACTCTAAAGTTTATCACAATGCGAATCTCTGAAAAAAAAAGAAGATTTTGTTAGAGATATATTCAAAAAGTCCTGGTCTTCAATATTGTGGCGCCTGAATTTGTATTTTGGCCCTGGCTTATTGTAAATGTTTCATGAAGAACAAACCGAAAAAAGGGCTTTTCCAACTAACTTTATCTTCCCGTAAAACAAATTAAAACTTTAAGATCGGGAAATGTAGCGCCATAATATTACTCAGTCTTTTTTTATTATTATCTTTCTAATAAAATCATTCACAAGTCAATCCGTTCGGTGGTTGCTGAGAAAAAATACCGAAAAGTTGCCATTGGAATTCCACAGTGCTTGGGAGCGGCGATATCCTCTTAAAATCTCATTGAAAGGCATTATGGAAGTTTGGGGATGTAAGTAGCTGCCATCTTTTCTTAGTTTTTTTTTTTTAGTTCTCACGAGTCTTTTTTTTGATAAAAGTCTAACAAAGAGATCGTATCAAAATGTGCTTACCATAATTAAAAAATTATATAAATCTGTTCAATAAACAGGTGAGAACATATAGGAGCAAATAAAAATGATATATTCGTTACGTACGCCTTAGTACGCATTAGATGATTTATTTATGTTGTCATTAGTTGATTGGACAAATCAAATATAACTATTCCTTTTTTGAATAAGGTGAATAATCTCTGCCTGTTATTGAATACACCGGAGACAACATGAATCCGCCATTGATTTTCAGTGGTACAGATTGGTATTGACCAGGGAAATATTTCAAATCAGGAAGATAAGTAGGTAAACGTTGAGATAAGTTGAGTAAGCAAAATGTTGAGCCCTCTGAGAGGACACCCGCAGTGAACTCACGTGTTATGACTCCATGCCTCGAAGTCCTCCTTTGCACAAGTACGTGTGATCCGAGGCACAGGAGAGCGCATCCCGCCGCGAACACACCGGAGTAGAAAAACATCCACCGGCCTCCAAATTCGGCGAATGTCGTCCCACCGACGAGGTTACCAAGCGACCTTCCTGGAACATAAACATTTCCACTGAATTCAAGATGCATATGTTAAAAAAAAGTCACTCTGTGACATAGATAGGATACTGTGTTTTCGGTAAATACATACAAACCCCAAAAATTACCTGCCAAGCCAATTTAAAAAAAAATGTGTTCAAAATGTTGTTTACCTTAAAATAAATCTCAGTTTTAAGAAGAAATATTGTAATGAATGAAGGTGCAGCTAAGCGTCTTCTTCGCCTGAGGGAGCACGATAATGTGGTGAAACAAATCTGTATCCCACCGATCCGTTCAAAGCCTCCACCCAATACTCAGCATGTCAAGGGCGGCACAGTTTGCGACCCAGGGCTGAATGGCATCCGTACAGTCGGAGGTCACAGGAGCCGGTATGGCTGGTAGTTAATCGAGGCTTTCTTCGTGCGACATGCCCTAGCTGAACAACATTGGCTCCCCCCCCTTCTCAGCCTCTCCAACATCGAGATCTCGTATCTTCGTCAAAACCTGCATCCCACATCGGTGGTCCAAAGCGCCACATTGCCGACAAAGACACTTCCAAGTTATCCCCTTTCTCCCTCACTTTTTTCTTCTCTGTTTAGTCAGGCCGCCGCTGAGGCAATCAGCGTCATCGAGGAACGTCAATAAAAGTTCAAGCTTCCAGTTGGAAGGATGTTTTGTCCTGTCCTGGTCCTTCTAGCCGTTGATGTAACTTTCCTTTAAACCCGTAACCTTATCCCATAACCTTTACCTAATTTTCTATTTTTTGATTTTTAATTCGTTCTTTGGGGAAGATACTTCCCTGTGTTTACTTTACAAATACGTAATTTGTTGCCTCGGAACGCTTTTCTTATAGGTTTTTTTTTAATAATTTTATTATTTTAGGCGTTTTATGCTCTAATTTTTGTTGTCTTATTGCTATTTTCATATCTGCTTTAGCAGCTGGCTCTGACTTTATTTAGACCATTGAACTACACTGCGAGTTTGTGTGTAATGTCCATTTACATATGAGGTTTTTCGTGGTGCTTCTGTACTGCGGGAGGGCTTACCGAAATATCCACCTGCTTGAGATTGTTGCAATGTGGAATATATGTGGACACGCAGGTTTAGATTGTGATGTATTCTAACCAGCTCGCCTGCATACTTTCGCTTCTTGCATGTATCAGTTCCTCCTATGTACTTACAGCACTTGGCAGAACGGCCTCCCGAGGCTGTTGCGCGACCGCTCGTGGCGACCGCGTGAGGGCGTTGTGTTAACAGGGTCTGCCTAGATCGTCTAAGGGAGCAACTCAAACCATGGAGAACGTAAGCAATTGATTGGCGGACACCAACTGGGCAGATGTCTCGAAGGTGAGCACGCCTTGCGTTGTCGTGTGTCGAGGGGAAAGCGGACGGAAATGAACTGACCCTGATCGAGCAGTTGGGAACACTCTCAAATACAGGCACACTAGACGGTGTCTGCACTCTCTACTTTGGCCTATTTTGTCTTCGCGTTCGACACGGTTTTCGTGATCTCGCCGTGGAGATACGTTGAAATGACAGACGTGCTACTAAAATAAATGCAATCTAAATTCCAAATTTTTTTTTTTGAGGGAGATGGGGAGGATACTGTACAGGAGGACACTGTCCAGGTTCAGTGGAGGGGAGGGGGGGGGAGAAATTTTGGCGACTCATAAAGTACGGCTCTTTTCAGTGCAATAGCATAACATAGTAAAACTGAAAGTAAGAACGTAGAACAACAAAGAGTAAAGTGGATTGTTTGCAGCCACTACAGTGCGTTTACAGTGAGTACAACAGTGGCAGCGAGCAACAACCTTGTTTGAGTGGCGCACCTCGCGGCGAAATGTTGCACTTGCGAGGAAGGCGGCGGCTCATTGTTTTGCAACCATTTTGCCGGGCACTAGAGGTATATACAGGAGGCACTGGTAGTATACGTAAAAAACAGTTTCGCTATTGAGCGAATGATTATATATGTAGTATTTCAACCTTTGCCTTCGTGTTAATACTGCGCATCAATAAGGTGACAAGCCTTCGTGAGGCTCCCGCGCCTGGTGCAGCCTATTATGTTGCAGGGCCCAGCCCATTATGTTCAGGCTACTTGCTTCGTGATTGCTCCTTCGTCCTTCTTGTCTGCTAATGCAGTAATTTTATTGGCTGCTAAGCACCCTTTGCTCCTTATGTTGTTACTGACTACGGCATACATGAGTGGGCATTAAACTTACCGATGGCTTCGAAGCAAACGTTGAGGACGCACAAGACGGACGCCGCGGTACCTTCCGGCGCCACCTCTTTGGCGAACACAGTCATGGCGGGTATAACAAGCGGATGTGCAGCACCGGTGACGGGTTCGACGAGAAGCGCGAACCACGGGTTGTAGAGAAAGGCAGTGCCAATGTAGCTAACCCCGAAGATCAAGAGCGTAAATATATACGAGGGATAAAACCGCGTTTTTTTCAGAATCCAACCGGACGCAGAAAAAAAGGGCAGCTCAAGGCATATGCAACTCACTCCGGATATTAACCCGATTATCAGTTTAGAGGCCCCTATGTCCTCCAAAAACCACGTGTTGTACGTCATGTAGATTGCAAAAAAGGCTCCGAGGGCGCATGTCCAGAATGCGAATACGGCCAGTTCGACATTGATGAACGCAACAGAGATGTCCTTGAAAAAGTTGACCGATAGCTTGGTCATCCGAAGAGTGGGCACGCAACTGAGGAGGACACTGTCCAGGATCATGAGCAGTGCATAGACGAAGAAACTTGGAAGGTAGCCTGATCGTCCCCCGTCCATCTGTTGGCTGCATCAATTATGGCTCCCACGATAGGACCAGCGGCTCCCATGCCGATCGCCCCTCCCGTTCGCTGCCATCCGAAGTCCCTCATATTTTCACTCAGTATCTCAGAAACGGCGGCGTCAGAGATAACAACCAGAGACCCCGAACACAACGACTCCACCGCATGAAACACGGCATAGAACCACACAACTCGCTGATCAGTCGAGCCCGCTGTACAAGGGCAATTGAACTGACAGGTGCTGCGGTGGTAACCAGACGTGCAATTCCAGATGGTGTGGCAAATGGTGGAGGTGTTCTGAAAAATGTAGCTCACATCGATTTCGCTGATTTCAGTGGCATCCATTGTGCACGAAATGAAACACTTCTCCGGCAGTTTAACGCACGCTGAGAATGAGTTCAAAAGTGTCACGTTTCCTTCAGGGCATGATACCTCCCCCTTTGGTTCGGGCGTTTTGATCATAAAGTCACTGAAGTAGAGAAGGCCGTTAAATAGGACTGCAAGCGATTGAAGTGTCAGCAAGATTCTTGTTACGTTTCGCGTCCGGTCAGCAATGCATCCCATCAAAATCTTCCACGGAATAGAAAGCAGAGGTATGACAGTTAAAATGTAGGCCATAGTTGCTTCAGGGATTCCGTTTCTCCGACCAATTGCAGATCCGTATGGCTGAATGCAGCCCAGGGCTGAAGAAGAAAAAAGACACACTTTCCTTAGCATTTGCAACAGCAATGTTTTATTAACTAAGGTCATATATCTTACAATCAAAGTATTATACATTGCACTTTACGAAGTCATATATTTTCAAACAAGTAGTTGCGGGCTTAGCTGCTATGATATACAGTGATGTACAAGCAGAAATGTCTGAACAAATATAAAACCTATATATTGCTATAACCCGAGAGGTACTCCATCCAAAATAAAAAGCGAATGGGCGAAAATAAGCAGTAAGCCAACTTTCGGTGTGCGATCAAAAAAGTTGGAAAATATGCTGTTTTTAGTTTTGTGGCCTCGAAAATTCTCATTGTGGGGAATCAAAGACGACTGTCCTTCCTAGTCAGGAACGGTCACTGATCTCCTGTCATCGCTAAGTAGCACCACTTTTGTCAAGGGCACCGTTGACCAGCGCCCTGCATTGTTAAAAGTAATCTATCTTTCGGTTTTTTGTTTTTTTTTAAATAGCAAATCGTGGAAAAGATTGGGGTGGGTTATCTTTCGGGGGGGGGGGGGGGGGAGGTATCTCTCGGGATATTACGGTATATTGGGAGAGGCATATATTCCACTGGGACATGCATTGTAAACTATGTAATACATACAGAAAGTCGTATTTCACAATATTTTAAAAAAGTGCAGGCTGTGATTAACAATACTTTTATTGCAGCCCTTGTACTCACCAGCAAATATGAGAAAATAATGAATTTTCACATACAAAAGTCTCGTGTTTATCCATGGCAGCGACATTTCTGATCTTAGCAGGACGGAGATATTCCTGCATTAAAAGAGTCATCTTGATAACACAACCCTGTGTAAGGTTTGTTTTTATGCTCTTGGCCATTAGCTTCTCTAGTAATAAAGGCACGAGAGCGCTTGAACGGCATAACAAAGTGTGCGTGATTTAAATTAACACGATAGTGTGAAATTATGTAAATTATAACATTAAACACGAAAATATTTCCACCGTAAACCGGAGACACGGTTTACGATGGAAGTTCTGCACCAGCTCGCCTGTGCTTTTATCCTTTCTACGACAATATTACCTGAAATATAACGGTCAACAACGTTCTCACTCTCGTGGTCATTACGTAAAAAAACAAAAAAACTTACAACAACAATCTAGGAGTACCCGTAAAAAATTTGGCTGGTCCTACTTATTCAGAATTATTTTCTGACTTACTATTCACACTTCTTAAAATTAAAGCTACATATTTTTCATCGGTGACAGTTCTAGCACTTGTTACGACCACTACAATATGCGGCGTAGTTGAGTGATGGGCTTCTAGAGAGCTTCACTTAATTAGGCTTCGGTGATTCAGCCACACGTTTTCCTTTTTCTACATACGCATAGTATTTTTTATGGAGGACAATTCAGAGTGACTGAATTCCTAAAAGATTTTATGCCGAGGGCGTTTGATATAGTATGTTTTGACATTGAAGATTTTTATTTATTATCACATGTAGTTAAATTAATGGGGTTCACGACCTTATTGGAGCATACGGAATCGTTAAGTTCCAGAATTAAGTTGGCGTTGCAATTATTAGGTTTCCATCTACCTAGTTTGTTTTCTATGTGAAGCAACAGATGCAGCGAATGCGTGTTTGTATTTAAAGTCCGTAATTAGATTTTTGCGAAGTGAGATAAGTACAATAAAAATAAGTTTGATCTAAAATACATACGTCACTAGGGCTTTTTAGGTATGTGAATGTCAAACAGTATTTGTTTCGTTTGAAGGAAAGTTCGGAAAGAGTTGGGTTTGTGTCAAAAATGTTTAATATTTTTAAAAGCATTACGTCGGAGCTGAGTTTCACTAAGAAAGATCCCATTGAAGCTTTATTAGTGATTGTGTACCTGTAGCTTTTTATTTCAGTTTTTATATCTTTGTTGGCTCTAAGGACTAGCTGAGAGCAAATATCTGATTTGAGTCGCTCAACATTACCTGAGAGAAATATTGTCTGTGCACACTTAAGAATATCAGTAAGTAAATTTTACCCGCAAGATTTAGCAGATAGTTTTAGGTTTCAGGTGATTAAACAAGGGCTCATTTGACGGGTGGAGGGGTGAACAGGCTGTTAAAGAAACTTCGGAGGAAAGAGGACGGGAATTGAGAGACCATGCCCAGGTAACACAGCTTTCTGGGCCAAAACGTTTTGTCTTGGAGTTTAGAACCCCTAAAGCTCCAAAAAGCCAAGGCATAGCCAAACTCAGTATCATTTCGCCAGAGTCTGTGTATTTTGGCCGTAAATTGTCAAACAGTGGCAGGAGTCGGGTTTCAGTGCCTGGTTCTTCGGTTGTCATCTGGCTCATTGGGGCCTCTGTTTGCGATAAAATTCCAGAATTAGGCATCATTCTGTTCATTCGGTTTTCCCCTGGAAAATTTTGGACTAAATTAACAACCAAGTGCCATTATTATGCTTCACTGCAGGTAGTTTGTCTGATATGCGGCGTTTTTGGCTAATGTCTGGCACTTTAGCAACAACGTGGTGGGCCACAGAAAACCATACAAAAGCCAGAGATGAGTGCTTTGACCCTAGCCCCCCCCCTAACGCCTTGTATCAAAACCTTAGTAGGCAAAAGCTGGCCACTAGCACAGCCAATCTTGGGACTATACTCTGTCTCACTAAAACCGTGGAGTAGAACCAAAGCTACAGGGGAGAAATCGTATGCCAACCTGTTCAAAAGGAGGGAAAGGAGGAGCGAGAGAGAAGGGCTGGGATTTCCTGTTCCTCCTTTCCCTCCTCTTGAACAGGTTGGGGTAACTCTCTCCCCTGTAGCTTTGGCTGTTGCTGCCTGGGTACATCCCAAGGTTATACCAGTAATTATACCTTGTGCACCCCCATCATACCTTAAAGCGCCTCAAAAATGGGATCTTCTATGTGGATAGCTAGGACGTTGCTACCAAGCTTCTCTCCACATCTTCTATGTGATAGATAGGACGCGCGAGAGAGGGGGGGGGGGGGCTATGTCAGGAAAAACATATGACAAGGTATGTAGAGGGAGAATCAAAATGAGGCATTCGCGCTTGATGCCAGGAGCAAGAGCTTCTTTATTTTCTGGTGCACGGACTTTATGTCTGCGCGTGCAGGATTGCCGGCACTATAATCTGATACAGAGTGCTGTCAAAAAGGTTGTATAAGACTTTTTATTTTTTTGCTAGAGTATACATAGGCCGACAGGGCCGCCGTATACATTAAAGACTCTGGTAAAAATCAACAGAACCCATCCTTTAGGGAATGATTATCTACGTTAATGCGAATAGCATCAAACGGTGCGGAGTTTTGCGCGTTCGTCAGGTGGCCGGCACACTCTAGATACGCCAGCCCACTCTTGAGGCGATTCTAAATTTGTTGACACTTTCACAGCCCTGCGCACGATCTCCGCAGCCCAGCACGTGCGTTTGTGTCACTTAGGAAGGCGAGCAAAGCACGCGCCATACGCACAAACACTCAAAATGGTACCGACCAGACTTTCTGGCGTCTCAGCTAGTCTCAACCAACGGTACTCTAAACGGTTGTTTATATCTTTACCATAGGACGCGCTTACAGCGCTGTCACAGCTACCGGTGCGCGCGCGTTCCATGCACGAGGGCTCATTCCGCTCTCGTGAGGCTGAGCTAGAGGTCTCCCGAGCGCGGGAGAGGGTGAGCTAGTAGGGAGAGGGTGAGCGCGGGAGAGGGTGAGCTAGCCCTCGTGCATGGAACGCGCGCGCACCGGTAGCTGTGACAGCGCTGCAAAGCGCGTCCTATGGTAAAGATATAAACAAATGTTTAGAGTGCGGTGAATGACTGCCTTCATAGCTCTGTAGTTAGCGCGTCTGCCTGCTGATCAAAGGGTCAACGGTTCGAATCCCAGCCGGCGCCGGTCTTTTTTATTTATTTATCGACCCGCGGCGTAAGAGGTTAGATAGCCAGATAGATATATAGATAGATAGATAGATAGATAGATACATAGACGAAAAGTGCGTGAAGTATCCAAAGAATGCTATTCGCATTAAAAAAATTAGTCAGTGCGTTGTCGTCCTCGGGCGATCTGGAAGTGCATTGTAGCATATAGTATTATGTACCAAAGCTTGACAGCGTCATTATTTGACTCGGATCAATGACTAAAAGACGAGAGAGGCTCGAAGACGTTCTTTATATTGAAATGTCATCAAGGCATTTGTGGCCGCGCTCCTTCCATAACCTTCTGAAGGAGCATCTTTCGAATTGTTTCAAGTGGATTTAACAGCTTTAGATAATTGCCGTTTCTCAAGTCACATAGCTTTTAGATCTAACAGCTTATGTGTTTCTTCCGTAAGTAAACTTCAGTCAAAAGTTCGCTTTATGGGGTTGGTCATTCTCCACTCGTCTGTCCATTTATAGCGCTTTTAATATAGTTTTAGTAGGTCGTACGCTGCCCAGAGCGGGCCAAGCGGGTACGTGCTCTATCCATGCTTCAAAATGACGGCACGAGCTCCCGCTACCAAAGCGTAGCTCTAGATTATGGCCCACTAAAGGTATTTATTTAACCTTCAACTCCGCTGTATCAAACCTCTCCCCTCCCAACCAACGGGTACTGACTTTCACTAATGTATATTCTTGCCCTCTTAATAAGCCTGTTGCTCTTGGCCAAGGGGCGCCAGTTCGTTCTTAAGACCCGACCATGTAATGTTTGTATTTCATTTAATTATTTACCACAGAGTCATCCTTTTAGGACGCATCACAGGAGAGGGTTGATCGGAAGAATGCATTCATAACAAGATCACAGAATATGGAATCAACAAGGAACAAGATTAAAAATCAGATTAACACGTTGCACAGAAGTTATTGTTAACTTAACGCAAAAAAGGGGGAAGGGAATAACATGGAAAATAAAACATAAAACTGTATACGCGTTCTATTCGGGATTTAGACGCTCGCACATTTCTTTTAATGACTAATGATTTGTCTTAGAAACCATCTAGTCTGTCAAGTCATTTCATGCTGTAATCGACATTATGAGGGTGAAAATATAAAGTAATAAGTACGAGAGCATTGGCGTCATGACGTCATAAAGCCAACACAGACTCAGCGGATCAAAGACGCAGAACGTGTGCCCGGGTGTGGTGTTTGTATGGTACCCTAATTAAATTGGACTTTGGTAAAGTTGTCGAACACCCAATCGCGGAGTTAGCAGCTTGCGACCACGATTTAGTGCTTTTTGAAGTAGAGAAAAACGAAATACCTTGTTTCTTGGTGTGAAACAAGGTCTATACCTTGTTGTTTCACACCAAGTACTAGGGCAGCCGCCCCTACGTCCCTGTGAAGCCAACAAAAGCAGCTCTAAAAGGTCATCGTCAAGAAACTCGCCCGCTTTGTTGCTTGCTATCACCCGTTAAGCCACTCACGCGATGCGAATGCGTCTTGAACTGGCGCTTTTTTGGCGGGTGATTTGTTCCCCTGGTGATATAGAACGCACAAAGTGTATGAGCCCCATGACAATGCCCTTTTAGCCCTTTTTGATTGACTCTATGGGATCCTAGTGTGGGTTACGCTCAGACTTTATGAGAAGCTAAATATATAATGTGCTTCCGTAGCACTACGCATTATACAGTTTGTTTAGCTTGAATCCGTTATCGTGTCGCTGTGTTTCCAACTTCTGCATATTTAAACCAGGAGGAGTTGCTAAGCTTTGTGTGATGACGTATCCGTGAATCTGTCTTTTTCGTTTTGTCTTTTGACTACTTACTGCTGTCACAGCTGAGAGCGGATGTTTCGTTAGAGCAACACGCTTTTGCAGTGACTAATTTTTCGAAACAAGTCACTAAAGCAGATAGAGAACAACAACAATGGCTCTGAAGTCGCCGATATTCCACCGCGCAAGTTCCAGCCAGCTACGGAAAGTAAAGACGGCACATCTAAATTTCACGTACAATCTCACGTATCTTAGACAGCGCTGCGCACCACTTTTGAAGAGGATCGTTTTAATTTTTCTTTGAGCGCATATAAAAACAAAAAAGGCAATAATGAACGTCACGAAATCATCTGAATAAGAATGGTTACAGCATCATCTTCCTCGTCCTCTTGCGCGCACTCTTTTACCTTCATATTTGCTCCGATCCTCCTTTTGATTGTTTCAAGATAACAGGTGGTCTTTCTGTACTTTGGTTCAATCATAGCCTCCTATATACTCACAAAGCCTGACAGAACGCCACGAGAAGCGTCCCCCGAAATGGAAAAGGTGGAGCGGCTGACAACGATGAGAAGAAAGCCACGTGACTGGCGCGCCGCTGCGGCGAGACGTCGAAACACACTTCTCCCGAGCGAACAAGCGTGTTTCGGATCCTCTGCGCTGCAAAAACTGTGCGCTGACGTCCAGGATCCCCGAGAAATTGCTCTTTGATGCTCTGTGCTACCAGATCCTCGCGTTCCAAATCTGCGACGGGGCGCTCTATGGCTCCGTCGCCGAACTGCCAGGCTTTGTGAGCATAGAGGAGGCTACGTTTCGACTTAAGCCACAGCGCAGTCAGCGGCTAAGAGAGTCACAGACAGGTGTACGCACTATCGAATGGCATCGTCACGGTGTGCTCAGTTACTTTGATTGGACCGATCACGAAGAGGCTTCGACAGTTTGCTTTTGGGCGTAGCTTGATCGATGTTATCGGCTTCTCGGATCCGCAGCCTCCCGCCGCTCTTGGTTGGGGCATTGCACCTATACATCGTTCCACTTTAAGTCCGACAGCTCTAGCGATCCAATGTAGCCAATAAAGCAGCGGCGAGAGTGCGCCGTCAAAGCGCTCTTTGTCTTGGTCGGTTTGCTTATCATCGTTTAGAGTTTTAGCCAATCGCGCACAGAAGAAAACGCAAGATGGCGGCAGATTCACTGCGCGTGGTTGGTTTTAGCCGCTGTATAGCAAATGAACACGCCCGATGAGGACCGTGACGATGCACTTTTCGCGGTGTCTGATTTGTTTCATCGCATCGTAGCCTCAGGTGCAGTTGGATATAAAGTGAAACGGAGTATAGGTTAGTCGTGTCTCAAGCATTACAGAGAAGACCTAAATGATGAGCGTATGCGCCGCGCTTTGTTATATAAACAAAGCAAAAATAAAAGCTCTATAATAATAGGGTGTCAGAAGTCACCAAGCTCGATCTAAAATACACAGTAATATTCGACGACTGCACGAAGTAATCTAAAATTTTCGTCAAAGGTGTTCTTCACAGGCCGGTTTTTTCTTGTAAAATTACAAAGCGTTGCTCTCTTTCTGTAGAAAAGTAGGTTAAAAAAAAAAAACTGGCCAGGGTCATCGCTGGGCTCGACGCAGAAGACTGAGTCGAACGGCGGGGCGCGTTTGGCGCACGTATTGATAGATGGCGCTGCCTCGTTATCGAGACTTTTCGCGGCAACCGTGAGTTACTAAAATGAAGATAATCATTTTGCACTGAACCTTTGGTTTAAAAATAAATACGAACAATAAAAGCAAACCTTGAAGAAAAAAATTTAAAGACGTTTGCAATTCTCTGCAATGCCGAATTAGAGCTCAGCTCTTGAGGAGGAGGAGGGAGGGTACAGAGGGGGGGGGAGTATGCCCCTCCACCCCTCCGCACTCTCCCCTTTTCCTCGCCTGCTGCACTCCCATTACCGGGAAAAATCAACCCGCTAAATTTAGCGGGAAAACTGAATAGGTGTGGGAGTCTACGCGTTCGGCTTTCCGGTAAATTTAGCGAAGAATTTTTCGCTAAATTTCCCACTAAATTTAGCGCGGATATTTTCCCGCTAAGTTTAGCGAAAATTGTTTCCTAATTAATTTAGCGGAAAAATTTCCCGCCCAGTTTAACGGGAAAAGTTTTCCCTCTTGACGTCACACGTGGCGTCACTTGTGACGTCAATATGAGAAATGCCCGCTATAATGGCAACGTTCACGCCGAGACCTTGCCGTCGGAACTGTGACGTCAGTGTGAGACGCTCCCATAACGCAACGAAGATTGCCGACGTCGACGCCGGCGACGACGACGACGCCTTGGCCGCTCAACCCGGAAACGGGCGCTTATTAACTGCGGTCTAAAACACACCGAAGACACTTAGAGGCTTGTTCACACATGTGCAACCGAGTAGGACCGAGAGAGACGAGACCGGTTTTTAAGCCTCTTGCGACGTCTTAGGACCGGATGCGCTGCAGCGGAGCTGGTCCTAAGACGTCGCAAGAGGCCTAAAAACCGGTCTGGTCTCTCTCGGTCTTACTCGGAGAGTGTGAACGGGCCTTTAGACTGCTTACACACACAGAGCATTCCTAAAAGGAATGCGCCACGTCTTGCTTTCTCACACGGCGCTCCGGCGGTGACATCACGGTCCCCCAGTGAGCTGTGCTTTTCTTTGTGGTTTATTCCTGAGGCGCGTCCGCTTTTACCTCGAGCGGCACGTGCTTGATGACGTATTAGTGTGACCGTCTTTCGGGCACAACGCCGCCACCTTTCCTTGGCATTTCGGGGGGGGGGGGGGGGTTTCGACCCCCGAACCCCCCCTATGCCTCTGCCACTGGCTTCGTGCTGGCGACGATTTTTACAGTCCATTTTTGATCGAGCATGGTGACTTTAGAAACCCTATACTCTAGTTTAACGTTAAGTCAAGAGGCAGCCGATGCTACGAGCTGATGGCACTAGGGTGCCTACATGTTTCCGCCGCTCCGCTGTTTAGGGTGGCGACAACGTTTGTGATACCTGTTGCCGACAAACCAGTGTTGCCTACCTCAATACCATGGCAACCTCGGCTGTTTTCGTCGACCATTTTGTCACACTCGCCGGTCGTGCCGCTAACCCTCGTTAGGGCTAGGGAGCGCCCACCGCTCTCGTTCCGACGGCAAGGTCTCGGCGTGCGATGCCGGTCTGTTGCGTTCCATCTTTTCGCGGGAACTCGCGTTTCGTTAAAAGCAACGCGCACTTCCTGCTCGCAACTTCAAAATATGAAACACCCGAATAAAGAGAGCGACAGCCACCACGACCGCCATTCTGCTGAGCCTCCGACTCTCCGACTCTCCGACTCCTCGTATGAAGGGAAACGGAAGTGGCCTCACAGTGTTGCCGGGGTTTCTAGACTACAGAAACTCAAAGTTGTTTACGTTTAGCCAAATAAGAATGGGATAAAATGGCGGTGGGAGACGGTCTGGGAAAGGGTAACAAGAAGTTGGCGCCACCCTAAAGCGGAGCGGAAACATGTAGGCACCCTAGATGGTACGAATCACACAGCGTCTAAAGCAACCAATGTGGTGTTCGTCCTGCTTCGGCATGTCTTCTATCATCGCTGAACCAATTATCAACAGAAAATGCTCAGTGACTGGCGCTTTCAACCCTCCTTGGATGGTCCCATTAGCTTGCAGCGTCGGCTGCGTGTAAAAGCCGAAGCGAAGCATAGTGATTTCTTCATCCTTGTCGTGACCTGTCTTTCTAACAAAGAGGAGGGGCAAAGAATCGGACAACTGCCGACAATATTTCATCAAATATAGGCACGACCGTAGGTTACTCGGTCTCCTCTTTTGGAGCAGGAAGCGGCGCCTTTTATCGTCATTTTACGTAGCGTGTCAACCGGTCGACAATGAAATGAGTCGCATGGCATCTGACACTTTCATTATTTTTCCCCACTCTCGTCTGCTCCTGGACTTGCGCTTGGATATAGATGTTTACGCGCGGTTCCTATGCTCCGTTCCACAGTCCGAGCGCTATATGCCGAATTCTGCGAGCTTATCGGGCCGATCGAGCTTGTCGAACATTGTT